>JAAAKG020138349.1:0-12653 GCA_010014905.2 Druon quercuslanigerum
AATAATACTTACTTCTCTTTTAACAACCAATTCTATGAACAAACCTCAGGAGCAGCAATGGGATCTCCAATCTCACCCGTAATAGCCAACATCTGTAACAGAATTGTTACTTGTCGGGTCGGTTCGGCACGGCCCTGCAATAAGGAGATGTCGGGCCGCGCACGAGAGGGGTCAGATCCCCGAGGGGACCCGGGGTCTCGACCGGCAGCGCGTTTTCCGTCAGTCTGGGCTCGTTAACCTTATCGTGCTTCAGTTTTTCCGCCAGTGTCGTGCTCTCCACTAAATTTGCTCACTTCCTGGGACTACCCTCGTCGCCAGGAACCACCGGGAAGGTCTGACACAGCAGCCCTTCACGCCGGCCCCAATGAGGACCCACTGTAGATCATACACGGGCTTTTCGCTGACCGCCAGCACCCTGCCACGGGCTGTCGGTGCTTCGAACAATGTAAGTGGCAATAAATGGCTTCACTTTTTTAAATGGTCGTATTTTTGTTTTGTTCTCACCCTTTCTCGGCTTCCCACATCCCACAATCCCTCCCCGGCATTACCCCCGTAATACATCTTTATGGAACATCTTGAAACCAAAATCTTCATTCAATCCAAGCTTAAACCGGAATTTTGGTTCCGTTATGTGGACGACACCTTTGTCATCTGGCGACATGGACTAAATGAACTAAATAAATTTTTCGATTTCATCAATAAATTTTATCCTAATATGCAATTCACCATAAAAATTGAACAAAACTTAAAATTGCTTTGCTGGGACGTACTAGTTTATAAAAAATCAGATAATACATTTAGACATGAAGTTTACAGAAAACCTACCCATACAAACAAATACCTACAAGCCTCCTCTCACAATCGCATAAGAAATTACACCCAAGAAAACAATTCAAAACAACCTAATAAAGAAAGAGAGAGAAAAACCACTGCCGTCCTATCCTACATCCAAGGTGTTGCAGAACAAATAGAAAGAATTATCAACAAACACAACATCCAAACCATATTTAAACCACCTGTGAAAATATGACAACTTCTAAACAACCCTAATGACAAAAAGACAGCCCTCAGTGATCCAGGAGTATATAAAATCCCTTGTTCTTGTGGCAAAGTCTATATTGGAGAAACATCATATCAAAACAGGGCATAACATTTTATTTGATAAAACAACCGTCATCGCAAAAACACGCAATATTTTTCCAATAAAACATAGAGAAGCAATCGAAAGCTTAAAGCACCCTAATAACATCAATAGGACCAACGGTTATAATATCAATTCGATTTGGCTTTCCGTCCACCCAGATTTTTTTTTAAAATAAGACTTGATTGGCCAATCAGGTGTGTCCTGTCTCCATGGTGGGGCGCTCTAGCCAATCACAGACATCGTAAAGAGTATACATAAGAACAACATAATCTCATACCTCAGTTTCAGGTCAGCCCTGAAGAAATAAACTGCAATGTTCACGAAACGTCGGCAAAATTCGTAGTTTTGTACACGATTGAAACCCGAAATATCTCCTTTATCATAATGAATCATCGTAAAATTATTAAATCTATTATTTTTAGGATTATTTGTTTAAAATAATTAAAATTATGTTACAACTTTAATCTAATACACACCTCATGTTATTAAAAATGTAGAATGAATAACAGAACTTATCTTATAATTTTGTATTTATTCAAAAGTTGAATTCAAACTTATTTTTAACGATTTTTATAAATAAATTTCAATAGATATAGATGCCTAATTAAGATAAAAGTATTTTAGTCTGAGGAAATGTAAGACGATATCATATGTCTTATCATAGTGTAAATAAACGTTATTTGCAGTCGATTCTAAATAATCGTGACGTGGGAGGTAAGTGTGAATTATCTAAATACAGACTTCGCAATTTTTTCCCAATTTCCTTATTTTCCTTTTTTAATGTATCTCTCTAAAACTATTTTGTTGAAAATCCTATCTAATATATTCCTGAAGAATAATTTTTTTGCAAAAATTCATCTAATTGTTTGCAAGTCGAACTTCTTTGTTAAAAACTTATTTTAATTTAAAGATTAAATTTTTGTGGTTGAAAATTTAACTTATATTTGTAGAAAATTATCGTTCTTTGTTAAAAAATCATCTTTTGGATTGAATGTAGAACTCTTTTATTAAAAATTAATTTTTAAAGGATTTATAATTTCAGTTGAAAATTCATTATTTTGTTTAGTTAATTTTTAATTAAAAATAAAACTTTTGCATTTTTTGTCAAAAATGGATGTTTTGAATTGAAATTAGATCTTTTACCGTTGAAAATTAAAGATTTTTGTTTAAAATTATTTCTTTTTTTACTGAATATTCCTCTATTTTGGTCACAAACTATTATAGTGAAAAACTCAATTTTTTTTAAGTCATTGTTTTTTTTTAAAACAAATCTTTTTGGTAGAAAACTAATCTAACTATTGAGTGAAAAATAATTATTTATTGATTGAAAGTTCAACTAGTTAGTTGCAATGCTTTGTTAAAGATTTTTTTTAAGATTGACCACTCGCTAAAAAATTAATTTTGTGTATTCAATTCGTTTTTTTTTAACTTTTTGCCTCTAAAAATTCAACTATTTTATTTTTGGTTAGGAATTTTTTATTTATCAGTTAAAAATTCAAATATTTGATAGAAAATTGATGCAATTTGATAAAAATTCATCTAATATTTTGTGATTAAATTATACTCTTTGGTTAGAAATTTTACATTCTGGTTGAAAATTTGATTATTTTGTTGAAAATTTAACTATTTGGTTAAAAGTTGAACTAGTTTGCTATAAATGCAATTTTTGATGGTAAGGATTCATTTCTTCAGTTTTTCGTTTAACAATTTGGTCGGTCTCAAACCATTTTTTCTTGAATTTCTCTTTAAATTTTCTTTAAATTCAATTTAATGACAGTAATCGTAACAGGTATATAAATTTTAATATGCATTATATTCATAAAAAAGACAATTACTGAGCTTCTTAGTACTTTCTTAATAAACGCTTTAAATTTTTGTCATTTTGTCAATTTCATATACTTGCAAATTAAAATATATTTTAGAATTGCGAGGCGAACATTGATTAACAAATTTTTTGAGGTATTAGTAGAAGGACATATGACAAGGTCTATTAAAAGCTCTTTTCGATTTCGATGGCTTGTTCTGAGTGATAAGAGTTTTATTGCTTTCACAACGTCAGCTTCATCCAATGCGCTATTTCGTCATTCTAACTATTTTTTTCGTGTATTTATATAGCGGTGGAAATGACCAAGATTTATCAGTTATCTTTTACAAAATCAGACAAGAAAACATGAAGATCCTTTCTACACCTCTGCTACTTGCCCTCGTGGTTTTCATCAATTCTGGTGATAAGTTTGCCCACTATTATAAAAATCTTGGAGGGTTTTGGAGAGGGATGTTGTTAATGAAGGGGAATAATAGTGAATGAGGGAAATCGCGGTGAAGTTTTGGGGGAAAGTACGGAAAAGATTGTGGGAAAGTTGAAAGGGGGATGTAGGAGAAGAGAGTAGAGGGATTAGCAGGTTATAATTATAAAGAAAATGGATATTAGAAAATGCGAGGAGGGGTCGAAAAGAATTAGGGAAAAGTAAAGGAAAGGTGTGAAAGGATGAAAGGCGGTGAAAGAGCAGAAAGGGAAGCAGATGGGGGAAGGTATGGAAAAGGAAGGGATGTGAGGAAATTTTTCCCATTTTGCACTTTGAAAAAATGGGTAAAGGAATAAATGTGTTGTATGATCTTAAACATTTAAATTACGTTATCAGTAGTGCCTTATGAAAAACTTGACTTTTACTAAGCAAACTTTCAGACTTAACGAAACTGATTATTATATTAATTGTTTTCCTTATTAAATTTGATTCGAAACCACCATGTTATCAAGCTATTACGCCGTGAGGAAAGTGAGCGTTATGATAGCCTGTTGCGATTCCAGCCAGCTCGCCTCCGTAAATTAGTTGTAAAAGCTGCCGCACAGTCAGTTAATTAGTTCCACAATTGACGACTGAATAAAACATTTATTAATTTACTATAGACATATAGGTTTTAAACTTTATCTCGAAACGAACTACTTTGAAATCTCGCGCCATGCGAAATCAGAAATGACATCTAAAGCAGATGGGACCCACATCAGTCGTATGTTTCCATCTGAAACCATATCAGCAACGATAGAATTCGAGTCATGGAAAATCTAATCGAAACGACACACGTCAACATAAATGAAGAAGTGAAGCAAAGCAACATTCAGTACCCCAAGCATCTAAGGTTAATTAGAAACTGGCCTTCGAGCAATTTCACAGATGGAGAAAACAAAACAGAAGATTGTTGAGTCAGTGATCATCATCATTATCAAAAAAACATTTACTTCATAGGACGTTCTCGCATCATTTCGGTAAAGGGGAGAAAGGTACAACTTTGAATGAAGCAACTATACACGAACCCATCAGATATTTCGAATAAGATAATTAAAAGTAAGTTAATTATATGTGACTAAAATATTAATTATCCTATTCTAAATCATTTTAACTATTAAATATTTCCATATATCCTTACATCAGGTCAAACAAAATCTTTAGTTGTTGAGAAACGCTGCAGCTTCTGTTTTTCTACCATTTCAAAAGGTAAGCTTCATCAATGCAATTTATCTTCCCGGGTATAAAGTCTGACTGCCTGCTTAACGAAAATACCGCCGAATGTACCAAGTCAAATAATTTCGTCAATGATAAAGAAAACCCCGAGAAAAATATTAGAAAATATTAAGCTTACAATTAACTCAACCAAGTGGTAGAAAGCCGCTTCGAATCAGCTTTCGAAAACAAAATTCAGAATAATTTGTTAAGCGGCCACTGATTTCAGCAGAGAATTTTTCAAAAATACAAACGAACTACCTGAGCAATAATACAACTTTGAAATTCGGTTGTGGCTACGAAAAACTGAACAAATTTTGAACTTGAGTTAAAGGTACTCTCTCCATTGACGAATGCTTTAGCTAATAAGAGTTTGAGTTTGTGCATGTCCAAGCTGATCAATTTTTCGAAGCTAATGAATGAGTAGTTTATTGTTGAGATCGGAGCGCCTTCATTCAGTACATTCAAGAAAAACGACAGGTCACTAGGACAATTTGCAAATTTGGAATTGATGAAGGTGGCGAATTTTTTAAAGATTTGTCTTTCCATTCAGTCAAAGGAAAACGAAGAATGTCTGCTGCCAAGATGAAGGTATAATCAGGCAAACTCCGCAAAGCGACTTAAGGATTCCGCTGTAAAAAAATGTGTATTAATTGCCTCAGCTCCACGTTCACAGGAAAATAATAAAAATGGATCGCAACTATGCTCTGCATTTATTATCAATGAATTCGAAGGAACCATTGCCACTGATTTGGAGCTAGCAACAATCCTGGTGGGAATTATGCCTAAGAGTAGCATTCATCTGTGTACGTGGTGCCTTTTTGTCTTCAGGGTTGTTTAGAATTTTCCCTATTTTCGCAGGTGGTTTCAATATGGTTCGAATGTTGTGTTTCTTGAGAATTCTTCCTATTGGTTCTCTGGCCAATCATAGGTATCATCGAGAGTGCACATAAGAACAATGTAACCAAACTATCTTTTTTATCAAAATCTAAGGGTAAATATTAGCTGGCTTTCGAGGAACTTGAAAGATGGAGAAAACAAAATAGAAGATTGTTCGGTCAGTGATCATCATCATTATCAACAAAACATTTACTTCATCTGACATTCTAGCATTATTTCTGCAAAGGTTTTTCGGATGCTCACTTTTCACGGGGCTCTATAGGCTCCTTAACATATGTTAGTTTTAAACAAATAATCTTAAATCACTCGTAGGTTTACACACGCTTTAACTCGGGAAATTCAATGTTCACAGGCCAGCGAGAAAAGAACATTTGGAATCGGAAACTCTAAAGATACGACCTTGAAAGGGGATCCAACTCCTCTGACGTTTAGATTTCGGATATAATGCTGCAGAACGCACGCACGCTCACTATGCGCACGCGCACGGCGTACTTAAAGAAGCGCGCCCTGGCGTGCGCCTCACTCACAAATAGGGCAGGAATAGATAGGAAAAAATTCAGCTTGCTCCTTTGAACGCGTGACGCTCGTATCTGTGGAGCTGCTTTATGTTTGAAGCTCGTATCTTTGGAGTTCAAGAGTATTTCATTAATAGTTGAAAATTGATCGATTAAAGTTTAAAATTGAATCAACTGCATCAAAATTAATGTGTTTTATAAGGCAGTATTTTCGTGTAGGAAATTAGTCCTTGTGATTCTAAATTTAAGTGGTGGGTGGAGAGTTGATATAGTTTTTTGAAAATTTATTTAATTTTTCTTTGATAATTGATTAAACCAAAAATTCAACTCTTGCGTAACTATGTAAAAATTACATTTTTTAAAATGAATACTGAACTACTTGGATAAAAGTGAAACCTATTTTTTAAAGATTTATTATTTCTTTTAATAATTTAACTAATTTTTTTGAAAACCTGTTTAATTTTTGGTTGAAAACCTATTGCTTTGAATTACAAATTTAGTCATCATATTTATTGGTCATAGTTGATGGTTTTCAGTCCCGAATCCAACTGTGGGATTAAAATAAAATCTTTTGTTAAACAATTATATTTTTTTCAGAAAAAATTAGTCTCTTAGCATAAAAATTCTACTGTTTGGTTATAAATCTTTTTTTCGGTTTCAAAATTCTATTATTTTAGCTGAAAATTCAACAACTTGGTTCACATATATCTTTCTACTTGAAATACATTCTACTGCTTTGTTGAAATTTAATGTTTTTGGAATTAAAATTGATCTTTTTGTTTGGAAATTCCTCTGTGTTTGAAAGAATTTCCTTTGTTACTTGAAAATTCGACTATTGCCTCTTTGAAGGTTGAAATTTCAACTATTTGTTGTCCATAAAACTGTTCTGTTTAAAATTAATACTGTTGTTTGTTAAAAAAATTAAATTTTAAGCATTTGTTCAAACACAAAACATTTGAATTACAAAGTTTTTTTAGTGCTTGAATCTGTAAGAAAAAGGAAAAGAGTTTTATAAATGAAATATAAATCTTTTAAAAAAATGGTTTGAACAAAAAACATTAAATTTTAAGCAAATAATTTAATATTTAAATAATTTATAACTTTTTGAACAAAATATATTAATTTTTAAAAGAGTATTTAAATTTCCACCAACATAGTTTAATAATCAACTAAAATAATGAACCATCAACAACAAAAAATTGAATTATGTCAACAAAGTTCCACTTTGAAGAAGAAAGGTTTGTATTTCAAATAAAAAATAGTCGAATCTAACACAAAAGATAAATTTTTAATGAAAAATGTGTTGCTTGATAGTTAATCTAATAAGGATTTTAATTTTTTAATTAAAACAGATACTAATAAAAATGTGTGATACTAATAAAAATCTTGACCCAAAAGTTGAGTTTTTTACATAAAAATATGAATTTTCTCCTAAAAATTTCAATTTTCATAACAAACATACATTTTTAACATCAAAAAATTGATTTTTAACATAATAGTTCAATTATAAACAAAAAGTGATACTTTCTTAACACAAATAGTACCTTTTTCAGTTTTTTTGATTTATAAATACTTATTTTTCAATTGTGAGATTAATTTTTTATATTTTTTGGGTTTTCCATGAAATATGCTTTTTTATGTTTCTAGTCACAAACCATCATTTTATTTTTACAGAACTGAATGCTATGAGTCCGTCAGGTAGACTAAATTCTCGGCATTTCATGTATGGTAGAAGAGCGGTTTTTGTATTGGATGATCAGCATGGAATACCGATCCATGTTCAGTTTGCTCAAGGCAGTATACAAATAACTAGAGAACTTCGCAGAGATTTTGTGGTAAAAGTCTTCTTAGACTTTCAAGATGGCATATATTTTTTTGTCACCACGATACATCATGATGGCCACGAGTTAATTGCAAGAGTGGACAATGCACCATTCTATAATAGGCAAGGATGTAAGTATTTCCGAAGCTGAAAAAAAGGTTTCAATTTTTGCCAGATCTAAGTGGTGTCATAATAAGCCTTTTTGCAGCCAGTGTGAAATAATCATTTTGCGCCCTCCACCATAAAAAAGTTAGCACTTGTATGGCAACAGTAACTAACCAGTTTTGTGGAGCAACCAGTCGCCGCTAGTCCTCCTATGTAGGTTATATTAGTAAGGATGGTAATTTTAGTTACAAAAAAAATTAATTACATTTACCCCCAATTTATTCTTCAAGAAATAAAAGTCGCGAAGTTACAAGTTTTGCCCCTTGGTGACATTGGCACAACTAAAACCTGAGCAGTGCTGCCAACATTCGCATCGAAATATCGCCTTATGTTTTTGATGGACGCCATTTTAATCTAGGGTGCGCACACTCGCATTGGCAAAGTCGCGAAAGAATAATAGTAGTTGACACGTCCCTTAGGTGGCGCTCATGTAAGTTCAGTGTAGCGAATACATTCGCACATCCGCGCCTGGCGAGTTTTCGAACTAACGAACTATGCTTTGTCGCACTCTACTCAGAGTCTCTTCTCCGTCGGAACTGCCCATGCACGCGCTCGTCTCGTGACTTCCCTCTATCGGAATTCTCCCGGTTTCGTCTCGCCACGTTCAACTCTCGCGCCTGCGCGCCCCACCAGTCAGTTGGTAGCCGCCCGCCGTAGCCTAAATACTCGTCTCCGAGACTGCGATCCAACTCGCTTTTTGTACATGTTAAATAAATATCGTTTAAATGAACTTATGTGCTGTCCATCCTAGATGCTCTCACGCTCGTGCTCGTAGGTGCATAACATTTTGAAGTCAGATATATAATTATATAATTATATTGCACCGTATCCGAAATCGAAATTCGAAATGAACTTGAGCAGACGATAAAAGTTCTATCGTCTGCTCACGTCTGCCAAAGTTCATTGTAGTTGCAAGAATTCAAAATATTTTCTTATCATTTTTTAATTTTTTCATGAAATTCTTTACAAAAAAAATTATTTAAAAATTGTCCATAAATATTAAGTTCTTTTTTTAATTTTCTTGACACCACACTACATTTTGAAACCTTCAAAACCCACTTTTTTTCTTTTAAAATAAATCCTAAATCATTTCTAGTGAAATCTTTAATAATAATTAAAAAGGTTCTAACTTTTTATATGTGGGATCGTCGGCTTCTCTGAGTTCACATTTGTAACCTAATTTGCAACGCGGAGCCATACACATCGGCATAATTAATGGAATTACTTTGATTTGAAAAAAATATATAAAATAACATTCAGAAAAATTCACCGTTTAATTTTTACAATAATTACATAGCTTATCGGTTTTCTTGATACATTTTTAAGAGTTTGTAACGGCTCTAAATTAAGAAAGTCATCTAACCGTGAAAGCAACAAGAAGAAAGTTACTACCAGCGCCGCTGCATGGCCGTTTTCAACACATGGACCATTTTTAACTTTCGGCTGGAAGCGCGGGATTTGGGGTGCGGAGCCTCCCGACACAAAAAAGCATCTCCTCATTTATAGGTTATGTACTTATCAAAAAATAAAAGAGACTCGGGATTCTCTGAGTTTCTAACGTTTCTACTGATTTTTTTTTAATAAGAACAGAATTTCCTTAGAGAATTTAGTATCTTACGGTTGCTCAGCAGACTTGGAAAGTAGAATTTCTAACGCATGTATAAAAAAATGTATCACCCTAATTCCATTTATAAATTGAAAATTATTAAGGGCGTGCATTAACTTGTAGGGATTTCTAAGAGATGGTGTTACTTGTGCTATATCGTATTGAGGAATATTATTACTATATGAATGTCAAAGCCCAATTATTTGGCCTTAGTTTTTATTAGGTGTCGTTTCAACGAAGTTTAAACAGTATAGTTTATGTAGCATTAAAGATGTCGGCTGAAAAAGCAGCCAACAAAGAAGCCAGCTAAGGGAAGTTTTACTTTTCTTCTTCAATTCGAAGAAAAGTACTGCTAAAAGTCACCGATTCCGTTTAAAAGCTCACGAGGACTATACTAATGTGACGTGTTGATAAATAATAAATTTGAGCCACTTATCCAATTATTATGAATAGGATCCTCGCTTTTTTATCAATCCTCGTCGAAATAGTCATAATAATTGATTATTCCGGCTAGGCCGATACAGAGAGTTGAGGAAAACTGAGAGAGAGATAGAGAGTTAAATAAATGAAATAGTTTATCCTATTAAATTAAATTTAGTGATTTTATTTCTTTAATTTACACATTGAGTGTTTGTATGAAATGACATCGTTGAAGTTGGGTTCAAGAGCCCAAACTTTCCCAGTGAAAGGCTGCCTTAGGAAAAAATAAAGAATGGAATTTAGATTACTGTAAGGAGAGAAAAAGGAAGTGGAGAAATTAAATGGCGATTATTACTTGGTTTTTATCTGTTGTGATGCCTCATGCTCTAGTTCCCAAAGAATTTCTTGAACCATGTGGTGATAAGATCTGGCGACCTGAAGATTCAGGTGTATGGTTGTCGATAGATCTTTCAAGGATTGGTCAATTGGGCTCCTCGATTAATAAATAGAGTTAACTGTCCCTTCCAAAAGGTTGATGATCCTCCTTATCTTTTCCCGGCATCGAATTAGAGACCCAAGAGTGACAATTATGGACATCCACGAGTTCCACTCAATAATTACTGTGATAGAGATTCGTCTTACACTTCTAATTACGCATATTCCTTTATGTTAAAATTCAAGAACTGACAGAATTTACAACAGAAAACTGAGTGGACTGGATTATCACGACGGCGGTAGAACTGAACTATCGCGACGACGACTGAGCTGATTGAACTGGACTGACTAGTTTGACAATTTTTTGTGGTTTATATAGTGGAAAGCCACCCTTAATTGATGGTTATTAAAGTAATAAATGCGCTGTCCATTATCATGCCTAAACCAATTCATGCGCTTCACATTAACTTTTATTTGGGTGAGGCACGATTTACATTAGTGTGACAGGACGTCACACTACATATGGTCGCGGGAACTAAAGCTGAGGCTTCGGGCCTACTCTGTCGTCTTGCGTGTTCGATTCCCGCGGCGCACTCTGGAACAGCCTCGGTGGTCCATGCGGTGAACACTAGCCTAGCAAGGGAGTTGTTCATCTCTGCAGAGTCGTGGGACCGGTACCTCTAGAGAAAAAGATTCTATAAGTACTTAAGGCTGTTGCTCTAGGTGGTTCGGAACCCACCTTAAACTGTAGGTCCCCCTCCCACCACAAAGTAAGTGTGTGGGAGGTTTGTAAAGGACAGGGAAGAAGGTGCAGGAAAAATGCAAAACCTTAGGGGACACATTAGAAGATTCCATCCATCCATACTACTTCGATTAAAGCGTGTGAGTGCGGGTTTCGAAAATTTGAAAGTGGTGATTTTGAGACGGATGATTTCCGAGATTGACCTAGGATGAGAAATTGGAGACGTTACTTGATGAAGACGATATCAAATGCAAGATAAGCTAGTAGAATCATTGGGAATTTATGGTTCAACCATTTCTAAAAGCTTGCATGTACTGGAAATGGTCCAAAGTAATAAAATTGGCTTCAGTACAAACTGAAGCCAAGAGACGTGGCAAGGAAAATTTTCACTTGTGAACAACTACCCCAACGGCAAAATCGAAAAGGGTTTCTGCATTGTATTGTCACTGACGATGAGAAATGAATTCGCTATGACAGACCCAAGCGTAGAAAATCTTCGGTTAGGCCTAGGCAAACATCAACGTCAGAACCAAAGCCATATATACATGGATCGAATCTTATCCTCTGTATTAGTGGTATCAGCAGGGTGGTGTGTACGACGAGCTGCGCCAACCTGACGAAACTATCACGGGCGACCTTCACCGAAAAACTCGGATGCAATTCTGCCGAGCATTAAAAAAAACGGCCGGAATACGATCAGACACAATAAAGTTATTCTTCTGAATGACAACGCTCAGCCCCACGTTGCAAAACCCACCCGCCGTATTCTCCAGACATCGCACAGACTGATTGTCAACTCTTCCAATCCATTACTCATGGACTGTCTGAAAAACGATTCGCTCTCTCATGAAGATGCCAAAAAATGGCTTAATTCGTGGAGAGCTTCAAAAGACGATTTGTTTTTCCGACGTGGTCTCCGTCTGCTGCCGAAAAATTGAAGGAAAGTAGTGACTAGCGATCGAGAATACTTTGAATAATCATCTGGCAACCACTGTCTTGAATAAACCCGCAATTTTGCAAAAAAATGAGAACGTGTCGCGGGACACGCATTGGGAACGAAGTTCCTCGCTACTTCCTCGCATTGAATGACTCACGCACTCCATGTCTTCTCTTTCTCTCTCTCGAGTGCGCGAAAGAACGCGTGTAGTGCGTAGTATATTTTCCACCGCAGCGAGTAAGAGAAAGAGAGAGAGAGACATGGATACTATATAATAGGCCGAACGCTCGAAACTTTTTCCGCTACTCCCTCCCCCCGTTTCGGCTAGTCACTCCCCCCCTCTCTCCGAGAGAGAGAGAGAGAGAACCGGTAGTGGGAAGGAGAGTGCGTGAAAGAACGCGTGTAGTACGTAGTATATTTTTCACCGCAGCGAGTAAGAGAGAGAGAGAGAGAGAGAGAGAGAGAGA
>JAAAKG020138350.1:10109-35103 GCA_010014905.2 Druon quercuslanigerum
TTTAAAATATTTTCATATGGCTTATTAGAGCTAGATCAAGAATTAAAGGGCATATAAGGGCTGGAAATGGGATATTATATTCATAGGTTATTTATAGGGCTTTATAGACCTGGATCAGAAATTGTGGGGCAGAAATTGATCTGGAAATGGGATATGCTATTTAAAATATTTTCATATGGCTTATTAGAGCTAGATCAAGAATTAAAGGGCATATAAGGGCTGGAAATGGGATATTATATTCATAGGTTATTTATAGGGCTTTATAGACCTGGATCAGAAATTGTGGGGCAGAAATTGATCTGGAAATGGGATATGCTATTTAAAATATTTTCATATGGCTTATTAGAGCTCGATCAAGAATTATAGGGCATATAAGGGCTAGAAATGGAATAAGCTACTATTACACCATTCAAAGTTTTTTTTTAAAGCTGTATACGGAATTACATAAAAAAAATGCGTCTCTAATGGAATTCGTTACTCACAGGGTTTTTATAGGGATATTTAGAATTTATTGAGAATTATAGGAGATAAGTAGGCTAAAAATGGAACATGCTCCTTTCAGAATATTTTTTGCGCCTTATGAACCTGGATCGGGGAGTAAAGGATACAAAAAGTGCTGAAAATGGGATATGCTACTTATAGGGTACTTATCGGGATTCAGACATTCGTACCGGAAAATTTAGGGCATAAATAAAGCGAGCGAAAAAAATTCTACTGATCGATTTTTATAGATCCTGTTAGAACTGAAACAGAAATTATAGGGCATACATAAATCTGAAATTAAGAAGATGCTACTTAGAGCAATTACCAGGGCTTTTCAGAGCCTCATGAAAAATTATAGGTCGCAAATAGGGCTGGAAAAGGGGTATGCTACTCACAAGGGATTTTTAGATATGCACTGAGAATTATAGAGCATGAATAGGGCTGGAAATGGGATAAGCTACTTATAATGCATACTTAGGGCTTTCTGATGATATGACATCCTTTATAGGGCATAAATAAGGTTGAAAATTGGATATTCTAGTTATAGGTTATTTATAAGGCTTTTTAGAACTGATTCCAGATTTATAGGGCATACATTATAGGGCATAAATACGACTGGAAATGTGATAGGCTACTGATAGGGTTTCTTGGATATGGACATTAGACATTAGACTTTAGGGATAATCTACTTATAGGATATTTATAGGGGCTTATAAACCTAGATCGCAAATTATACGGCATTATTAATTCTGGAAATGGGATATGCTACTTATATTGCTTTTGTAGGACTTTCGTAGAGCTAAATCGAAAGTTATAGTGCATATTAGGGCTAGAAGTGGGATAGGCTTCTCTTAAAATATTCAAAGGCGTTTTGGGAAAGTAGACATAGGACTGAAACCAGGAAAATACTACTCATAGGGGATTCAAATCTAGACCCGGAATTATAGGGCATAAATAGAACTGAAAATGGGATTTGTTACTCATAAGGTATTTATGGGGTGATTTAGAACTGAATCGAGAAATATAGGGAATAAATAGGACTGAAAATGGGATCTGATGCTTCACTCGGCTTTATGATCCTGGATCAGGAATCATAGGATACACAGAGGGCTGGAAATGGGATATGCTACTTACAGAAAATTGTAAGGCTAGATCAAGGATCATAGGGCATAAATAGGGTTGGAATTGGGATCGGCTACTTATAGTCTATATGTACGGCTTTTTAAAGCTGTAATTATAGTTTATTTATAGGGCTTTCTAGAATAGAATTGAGCATTACAAGACATAAATTATAGGACATAAAGAAGGCTGGAAACGGGATTGGCTTCTTAAATTTGTTTTTAGACCAGGGAATGGAATGATAGGGCATTGATAGGGCTCGGAATAGACAATGCTTCTAATATTCTATTTATAGGGACTTTAAAGCTTGATCGGAAGTTCTGGGGCATTGATAGAGACTTATATCTGGTAGGTTACTCATAGGTTTCTCTAGATCTGGATATGGAATTATACGGCATGAAAAAAACTGGAAATGGGACGTGATGCTTCCAGGATATTTATTTATTCTTAAATCCTGATCGTGAATGATAGGGAATTGGTAGGGCTGAAAGGCAGATAGTTTACTTATAGGGAATTTATAGAGTTTATCATGCCCAATAAATACCCTATAAATAGACAATAACTTTTACTTTTTGTAGGGCTAGATAAGCCTTATAAATACCCTGCATACATACTATCCCTTTTCCAGCCATATCGATTCCCTATCGTTTATTCAACTTGATGGATGAATACAAATTTGAGGATACGAAATTTTGCAATAATCAGCTGACCTGTACCCTGTTCCAACGATCACCTGCAACGTTTGGTATTCCCAGTTTTTTCGGTGGATCTGTATTGGGAATTATGGGGCACAAATAGCGCTCAAAATGGGATATTCTACTTATAATATACACTCAACTCCCGATATGAGATTCCCCTTAAGACTTATCTAGAATTAATGTTCTCTGCACTTTCTTGAGGAGAGCAACCGCCGGGATAAAGGAGAGGATGTACTCTCAGCGCATTGGTTGCATCAGGTTGCGTCATGCGTCTAAATTCCACAGAAATGGTTTATACGGTCCAAGGTTCATGCGGTTCAAGGTCGTGGCACGCCAGGTCCAAAAAAAAGATCCTATATCGGGAGTTAAGTGTATTTATAGGGCTTTTTAGAGCTGAGAAGCTGAGAGGAGGAAATAATGAAAGTCACAAAAATAGACAGTTGACATACAAAATCATTTATTCATATAAAAGGACACTTTATACTAGCACGTACTGTCTTAGAAATAGTCGTCAGGATTATACCGATAGGATATAATCGACTATTTGCTCGTTTCTTCGATTATCACATATTGTAATACGCGGCAAACGACGATGGATTACACTCGAAACGTAGAGATTAAAACCGCAATCATCGCACATGAGCATCATGCAGTAGATTTTTCAAACAAAAAATGGAATCACAAATTACGCGGAATTTTGCCAGTAGAATAGAATAGTCTTTGCAAAATTTCAAATGGTCTGAAATCCCAATTGTCAGCCAAATTTCGAATATCTACTGTAGTTGGGGAGACCTGACGGAAGACTTGGGTCGAAGACTTCGAAATGTTTATTATAAATTTTCACGTACCTAACTTCCACTGTTTCTCAGTCATTCAGTGAATGTTTGACACTCTGTTTTTTTGCACATATCATTCTTTAGCATGCAATTTTTTAAAGCATATTTCTACATTTGTATATGCAAGTCACTACGTTTGATACAAATTTTAGAAAATTCTATGCGTGGGTTTATGAAGATATAAATACTATATTTGACTAACTTCTAAAGGGCTAGTGAGGATAGACTAACTTGAGGAGCCATCAAATCCATAAATCCAATACTTTATTCAATTAATCGCTTTCATAAAAAAATTCTATAATCTTCAGCCTTTCATAAATTATTTTAATTATCTCCCAAAGTTAGCTATCGTCAATTGGACGAAATTTGTATACACAGAGGCTGGTTCGTACTTTTTCGAGAGGCAGAGGTAACAATTTAAATAAGACGAATCTAAAAGTACTAAAATAATCTCTAGCAAAGAACGCATATACGGGTTTGTCATTCTCTGCCTCTTAAATTTTCCTCAACATCAGCCGAATTGTCCAGCGAGGTGGTTATGCAAATTTTTCATTTTATTTATCGAAAAAGCTGCCTAATCACCTCGTAGACATATTTCTGGTCTTAGAGTTAGTACAGGCTTCTTTCTTCTTTTCTTTAAAAAAAAAAGAAATGTCAGGAAGACATGAATACCTTGTCTTCGTCTCTATTCTAATTATAAATATTGTGCAGACAGTATGCGCAGTATCGTGTAAATTGATTCTTCAAATCTCATTGTCGCGTCCCATGTCCCGAAGTCTCCAAGCGCCTCTAAAAATTTATAATTTTTCACCCCTTTTTAAAAAATTTTCTTCCAAATTTCATTCGGTAATTTATGACGCTCCGAGGCTGAGGAAGAGGGGTTTCATTTTAATTCCAGCAGATGTTTTTACTTGGATTTTTCTACCGTCTTCGTACAAAGGCATGGGAATTGTCATCGCTTAAGTATCGTTAAGGGAGTACAATGTAAAAAGAAGTGTATAAATGTATACATATATTTATAAATCTATATATTTATATATATAATGATGCCGGCTCGCCGGAGAAGCGAATTCATTTCCGGTCCTCCTCGCGAGCCGCTATTTGAGCTTCGAGTTGCGCGTACGTTCCGAGGGTCTTTTTCCTCGCATTTTTGTCTGAATGAGTTCAACACCGATCGATACATAAATATATATAAATACGCCGGAGTCTGGATCTATAGGTGGCACGTGTGGTCAAATATCTAGAATCATTTTCCACAAGAAAATTCTAATTGCGCGTAAATAGTTTTATTCTATCCTTATAAATACGAAGTAAGCCAGTAAAAACTTACAAAAGTTGGGCAGTTTTAGAAGACTGTTACACCGCAGAGCTTAGGAGTCATTTCTAATTTAAATTTAGTGTCCAGCTCTGAAGCTAATATTGCAACTCTGCTGATTGACACCTTTTGAGAAACGATCAGTATTTTCTCGAGGAAGAATCGTCTTAAAAAGTTAATATAAAAGCCGCTAGGAAATCGATTCATTGTCGAGGAGATATTGAATGGAAATTAAGTCAAGAAGGTCAATCAAGAAGAGGTTTCTGTTTTCATTTAGTGGTTAGTTGAATGCTTCCAGAATGACAAGGTTTTATCTAGAAGCGTGCAAATAGAGAGGAGATAGAAATTTGTCATTTGGACGCGTCGATTTGTTGAGCGAGGATTGCGCCGTCTGGTGTCATTCAATAGACTAAATAAGAGCGATTTACTAAACAACGACTTGTAATAATAGTATTTAAAATCAATAAATATTACAAGACGTTGTGCAGTGCGTTTCATTTCGATATTTCGTTATCATTTTACCTAACTACTCTCCAAATTTTAGAACCGTTTCGTCATAAATTTCGATCAGATTCTGCCGAGGACGTTTTTTCTTTCGACAGTGATATGGCTAGGTTGCTGCTGTCACAAAAGTGTCACATTGGCAACAACAAAGGCACAGTCATGAGTCTCGTGCATTACGCTGTTTCTCACTCATCCTCGCTAATTTTTCATTTTCGTAGAGATCGATCGCTTACAGCTTAAAATTGACGTTATACTGTCCATAAATTGTGTTTCCTCATCGTATTCTTCCATTTGGCACTTGGAACGCGCCTTACTCTCATTCTTTTTTATATATATGTGTGTATATATATAACATAATATAATATATAAACGTTTACGTTTTGGCCACTCAGTTCATTTTCGCTAAGCACATCATTGTCTGTGTTCCACGAAATAAGGTAGTCTATAATAACGTTTTTTTCACTTTTATACAACACTGTTTCTTCACTTTCAGCTTGGTTTAATTCTCGAATTCACTTAGTCAATCACGGATGGCTCATCTCCGTCTTCGTGCAGTCGCTGCCGCGATCATCTGCCGCAACATCGGCTCGGGAGAACAAATCTTGGGATCGCACTTCATGTTGCCATCCCCACCGCAACTGGAAAATAATATAACATTTTAGTTAATAATGTTTCAGCTGGTAGTAGAACACGTATGCACATCAAAAAATAATTTAACCTCTAAAAGACGTGTGAAGCTAAAGGATTTGAAATACTTACGTGCATTGAAGGCACGGTCCAGAGGCTGATCTGATGACCTCTCCGACGCCGTAGGCTTTGCCTCCTATTTGACAACCGCTCCTCCTTGTCGCTCCCTTATATGCGTGGGAGAGGAAATGCGGTGGAAGAGTTGTTGTTGTCGTGGTCGTTGTCGTCGTTATATTAAGAGATGTCGCCATAGAGACATGACACTCGTACCTAGGACAGCAGAAACCAGAGATTGGCTCTTCGTGACATCCAGGAATGGGTGGCGGACAGCTCTGTTGTAAGCAGATGATATCGCTTCTGAAGCAGAAGCAGAAATCGCAAGGATCATCTCTAGGTATCTGCTGAGCAGACATGTAAACCTTGCCTCCGTAGCGGCAAGTACCAGGTCCGTAAATTTCCTTGTCATCTTCCATGTCGTAATCATCTGTAGGATTAAGTATCGTGCCACCATCAATCGCGAAGTTGGGACTCATTTCGTCTGTAGCGGTCTGATCTGGATAATGTGCACCTTCCGATGTAGCTGCTGTGCTGGATTGGTCGAAGTATGCAGGATCTACTGTTTCCTGATCTGGCCCGATAGTAAACTGGGTTTCACCCGCATCGTGATGGATAGGTTTTTCTGAGGCTTCTGGAATTTCGTGCCCATCTTCTTCTATTGCTTCTGTGGATGATGGTTCATGTGGTGCTCTGGTCGTCTGCTGAACCTCTGGTTCAGCTTCCTTGACTCCAGTTGAAACACTACTTTCTGTTTGCACCTCACCATGTGGTTCTTCCTCTGGTGTTGCAACTGAAGATCCTGCAGTCGAAGATCCTTCAGTCGAAGACCCTTCAGTCGAAGATCCTGCAGTCGAAACTTCTTCAGTTGAAACTCCTTCAACGTGATGGGATTTCTCTGTGCTTGGTTGAATTTCCTCCTCCTCAGCACTTGTAGATTCTGTCGGAGCTGTTGTTTGTTCTGCTACAGGACTAGCATCTGTGGAAACTGTTCCCTCTGGAACATTAGAGCTAGTTGCAGGAACTTCACCTGAAGGAGAAACTTCAGTTAGGGCTACTTCTTCAGCGGGCGTTTCTTTCGTAGGTTCTCCAGCAGAAATTTTAGAATCAAGTGAAACTTCAGTAGCAGATTCTTCAGTCGAAGGTTTGGCAATCTCTACTTCTGAGGTACTGGTTTCTGTTGTTTGCTGCGCTGCTTCTGGTGTGGTTCCTTCACTTGGCTGTGCAGGTGTTCCTCCAGTTACTGAGGTAGCACCTTCAGATGTTTGGTCTTCACTTGATGCGGTTGAAGGTTTCTGGGAAGTGGGTATTTCTGTTCCTTCAGGAGATTCCTTTTCAGGTTCTTCAGTTCCTACGGGAATTTCTTTTTCAGGTTCTTCATTTCCTGCAGGAATTTCCTTTTCAGGAGTTTCAGTTACTTCGGGCAGTCCCTTTTCTGGTTCGTGTGTACTAGCAGCTATTTCGGTTTCGGCTTCCTCGGGCAATTTCTGTTCTGGTTCTTCAGTTCCAACAGGAATTTGTTTTTCTGGTGCTTCAGTTCCTTCTGCCAATTCTTTTTCTGGTGTTTCAGTTCCTGCTGGAACTTCTGTTACAGGTGCTTCAGTTTCTGTTGATGATGCCTTTTCAGGACCTTTAGTTACGACAGAAGTATCCTTTTCAGGTGTTTCAGTTCCCTCTGGCAATTCCTTTTCTGGGGTTTCAGTGCCTACAGGAGTTTCCTTTTCAGGTGTTTCAGTTACTTCTGACAATTCCTTTTCTGGTACTTCAGTTTCGGTTGGAGCTTCCTTTTCGGGTGCTACAGTTCCTTCTGGCAAATGCTTTTCAGGTCCCTCAGTTCCTTCTGGTAATACCTTTACTGGTATTTCAGTTCCTTCCGGCAATGCTGTCTCAGGTTCTTCAGTTCTTTCAGGCAATTCCTTTTCAGGTGTTTTAGTTCCTTCTGGCAATTCCTTTTCTGGTGTTTCAGTGCTTACAGGAGTTTCCTTTTCAGGTGTTTCAGTTCCTTCCGGCAATACCTTTTCTGGTGCCTCAGTTCCTTCTGGTAATACCTTTCCTGGCATTTCAGTTCCTTCTGGCAATGCTTTTTTAGGTTCTTCAGTTCTATCAGGCAATTCCTTTTCAGGTTCTTCAGTTCCTAAAGGTGTTTCCTTTTCAGGTTCTTCAGTTCCTGAAGGTGTTTCCTTTTCAGGTGCTTCAGTTCCTTCTGGCAATTCTTTTTCTGGAGTTTCAGTTTCGGCTGGAACTCCTGTTTCAGGCACTTCAGTTCCTGCTGGTAATGCCTTCTTAGGTCCTTCAGTTCCGACAGGAGTTTCCTTTTCAGGTGTTTCAGTTCCTTCCGGCACTTCCTTTTCTGCTGATTCAGTACCTATAGGAGCTTCCGTTGCTGGTACTTCAGTTCCTTCAGGTAATTCATTTTTAGGTGCTTCAGTTTCGGCTGGAGTTTCTTTTTCAGGTGCTTCAGTTCCTTCTGGTAATCCCTTTACTGGAATTTCAGTTCCTTCTGACAATTCTTTTTCAGGTTCCTCAGTTCCTAATGGTGTTTCCTTTTCAGGTGTTTCTGTGTCTGCTGGTATTGCTTTTTCGGATGTTTCAGTTACGATTGAAACTTCTTTTTCAGGTGTTCCAGTTTCTGCTGGCAATTCCTCTTTAGGTGCTTCAGTTTCTGCTGGCAACTGGTTTTCTGGTGCTTCAGTGACTACTGGAGTTTCCTTTTCAGGTGTTTCAGTTGCTTCTGGCAATTCTTTTTCTGGTACTTCAGTTTCGGTAGGAGCTTCTTTTTCGGGTTCTTCAGTTCCTTCTGGCAATTGCTTTTCAGGTGCCTCAGTTACTTCTGGTAATACCTTTACTGGAATTTCAGTTCCTTCTGGCAATGCTTTTTCAGGTTCCTCAGTTCCTTCAGGCAATTTCTTTTCAGGTGTTTCAGTTCCTTCTGGTAATTCCTTTCCTGGTGTTTCAGTGCCTACCGGAGTAGCCTTTTCAGGAGTTTTAGTTCCTTCCAGCAAGTCCTTTTCTGGCGCCTCAGTTCCTTCTGGTAATACCTTTACTGGCATTTCAGTTCCTTCTGGCAATGCTTTCTCAGGTTCTTCAGTACCTTCAGGCAATTCCTTTTCTGGTTCTTCAGTTCCTAAAGGTGCTTCCTTTTCAGGTGCTTCAGTTCCTTCTGGCAATTCTTTTTCTGGCGTCTCAGTTCCGGCTGGAACTTCTGTTTCAGGCACTTCAGTTCCTGCTGGTAATGCCTTTTCAGGTCCTTCAGTTCCGACAGCAGTTTCCTTTTCAGGTGTTTCAGTTCCTTCCGGTACTTCCTTTTCTGTTTCTTTAGTACCTTCAGGAGCTTTAGTTTCTGGTACTTCAGTTCCTTCAGGTAATTCATATTTCGGTGTTTCAGTTTCGGCTGAAATTTCTTTTTCAGGTTCTTCAGTTCCTTCTGGTAATCCCTTTACTGGAATTTCAGTTCCTTCTGGCAATTCTTTTTCAGGTTCCTCAGTTCCTAATGGTGTTTCCTTTTCAGGTATTTCTGTAGCGCCTGATAATGCTTTTTCGGGTGTTTCAGTAGCGATTGGAACTTCTTTTTCAGGTGTTTCAGTTCCTGCTGGAAACTGGTTGTCTGGTGCTGCAGTGACTACAGGCGTTTCCCTGTCATGTGTTTCAGTTCCTCCCGGCACTTCTTTTTCTGGTACTTCAGTTTCTGCTCCAGCATTAGATCCAGCTTCGGTAGTAACAGCATCACTCACCTTTTCCCCAATGCTCGTTTCAGTATATTCTTCAGTTGAAGGTCCTTTTTTCGTTTCTTCGGTTGGCTTCTCACTCTCACCTTCTTCAGTTGCTTTTGTAACTGGTGGTTGTTCAGTTTCTGCTACACTTGGAACAATAGCTGTACTTTGTTCTTCTGGAGTTACAGCCGATTCCTGTTCTGCCTCTACAGCTTCAGTCGTTGGTTTATCAGTCAATTCTTCGTCACCCGTTGATACTTGACTATCAGTTACGGTAGATGCGGTCGACATCATGGGTTCTCCCCCATCAAAGGAAGGTTCTTTCGTACTTTCTTCCGGTACATGGGTAGGTTCTGGTTCAGAAGGTACATTTGGCTCTGTTGATTTTTCAGTTGCAGTCAACTCAGGAGTGCTAGATTCTTCTTTGGTTGGAATAGAAACAGTGGTTTGGTCCCCTGAAGCTGTTACCTCGGTATCTTCAGTTGCCTCTTCTTTCTCGGTTGCAGACTTTTCTGGGAATGAAGTCGTACCTTCTGAAACTGAAGCTATTTCAGTAGATTCGTGAGATTCAGGTTTAGTTGTTTCTACTTTTACGGATGGAGTTGTTCCCTCTTCGATAGAAGGTGACGTTTCTGTTGGTTTAGGTGATTCTTCACTGGTAGCTGTCATTTCGCTAGATGGTCCAGATGGTTCAGATGTAGTAGGTCCCTCTTCTGGTTTAGAAGGTACTTCTGGTGCAACAGTTTCCATTACCTTCTTTTCTTCTAGTGCTGCTTCATCCGATTTTGATGTAGTAAACTCAACCGGAATTTCACCCTCAGATGAGGCTGCACTCGACGAAGGATAATCTTCTGTAACTTGTAAACCTGGCTCCTTTGTAGTGACAGCTTCTTGTTCGTCCTGCGGTTGAGTTACCTCAGTAGACTCTTCCTTCATGATTGGGGTTACTGAAGCCTCATCGGAAGCTGTGGAACTAGGCGTTGTCTCTTTTGTAAGTGATACTTCTGTTCCTTGTTCTTCAATTTTTGGCCGAAGACTAGATTCAGATGAGCTAGCTAATTCTTCACCAGGAACAGTTGTCTCACCTCCTAATTTAGTTGATGTTTCCTCTGAAGATACAGGAATCTTGGAAGAACTTTGTTCGTCAACAGTGCTTTGTTCTTCAGTTGCGGCAGAAGTAGTTCCTTGAGTCATTTCACTAACATTTGACTTTGTAGTTTCTTCTTCTGTAATTGGTTCGTCCTTACCAGTCTCTTTTGTTACACTAGGTTCCTCAGTTACTTCCGAAGATGGGGCAAATGTGCTAGAAGTAGTTATTACCCCCTCAGGCTCTGCACTTGCTGAAGTTACTTCTTTCTCTGTTGACGATATTGATTCGACTGCAGTTGTTGTTTCTTCTTCGGGAATAGATGTTTTGTTGATAGGCTCTTCAGTTGTTTGTTCATCGTAAGATGGTGTTTTGTCACCCATTTGATTATCTGATATTAATGTTACGGATTTGTCGGAATCGCAGGCGTACATTGGACAGCAAGAGTCAGAGCCAGTATGAAGTGGAGTGCAATTTGCTAAGTGAACTGGAGGTGGTAAACATTGGACTAGATCACACTGAACAATGCTGCTTATACACCGGCAACTGATTTGGCAAGCATTTGCGGGAGGAATGACTGAATTGTTGTTGTAAGACTGGCCATCTACGAGGCAATTACCTTCTCCTGGAATGCCTACTGGAGGTTCTAGTTCTGCAGCAGGTTCAGACTCAGTCACCTCATTAGTTTGATCTACTGCAGCTGGAGAGGTCGATTCTTGGCTTGGTTCCTGAGATGATGGTGAAGATATATCTACCTCTTGATCTTCAGGTTTCATCTCAGTAGGTAAACTGATCTTTGTTACGTGTTCTACCTCTGTTACTTCCTTTTCGTCTTCTACGGAGGGTGTTGCTTTTTCGGGTTCCTCAGAAACTTCTGGTGTTTTATCTTGTTCCACAGATGACTCGGTTGGTTCTTGCTTTATAGATGATTCAGTCTTTTCTTCGGCAGGTTCAGTGGAAGGCCCTTTTGTTACAACAGGAGATTCACCTAATTCTTCCTTAGGTGTAGATTTAGTAGGCTCCTCTTGACTGCTAGTAACCTCAGTTGTCTCTTTCTCTTCAGGAATTACTTCTGTTGGTTTTTCTTCCACAGTAGGGCTTTCAGTTATTCGGTCCTCAATAACAACAACCTTAGCAGTAGTAACCTCTTCGCTTGTTGCAAGGGTATCATCGCTTGTACTTTTAATTTCTTTTTCAGTCGATTCTGGAAGAGTATCAGATTTCTCTGTTAGTTCTGGTTCACTACTTTCTGAAGTGCTCTCTTTTACGGTTGTGACAGATTCTTGCGTAACTGATTCCTCAATTGGCTCTATTTTTACCGAAGTATGCTCTTCAGTCTTGTTTGGTTCTTCTGCACCGATAGTTGTTCCTTCAGATTCTGAAACTGAAGTGTCAGTGACAGCTATTTTCTCTGGTTGTGTTGAGGATTCTGGAGTAACTTCTTCTGTCGACTTTATTCCTCCTTCTGTTGTTTTCTTTTCAAATTCAGTGGATTGTGTGATGCTTTCTTCAGTTCCTTCCGAGACACTTGGTTGAGATTCTTTTTCCACGCCAGTTGAGGTAGTCGTTGGTTTTTCAGCAATAACAGATTCAGTGACGCTTTCTTCAGTACCTGGTTCTTTCACAACGGAACTACTTTCGGTAGGTTGGACTTCAGTTGGTTGTTTACTAACTTCCTCAGATGAACTTTTGTCTTCTGTGGCAGGTTCTTTGGTTGGAAGTTTTTCACCAGAATCGTCGGTTTCAGTTGATTTTTCTTCAGAACTAGAGGCTTCAGTAGATTCTTTAGAAAATTCAGTGACTTCTTCAGAGCCTTCAGTAGTTATCTTAGAACCTTCTTCCTGTGGGACAGTCGTCAATTTTACCTCAATTTCGGGTTCTATGGTTGCTTCACTCTCAGTTGCCGATATCACAGGCTTTTCTGTTTTTTCAACTTCGGTCAGAGGTTCTTGCGTAGTTTTTCCAAGAGAATCTTCTTCCGAGACAGTTGTGGAATCTGTGCTTGATGGGAATGGAGGTAGATAAGTTGTGGGAACAAAAGTTGTTGGACCAAATTCGTTGGGTTCAGTCACATGACTCATGGCGATGTCTGGACGTCCAGTAGGTCCGTATTCATCACTAACTCCGATTTCGTTTACTGCATCTTTGTCTTCTGCTTTGTGTTCTGGTTTTTTGTCTGGAACTGGAATGCCTAATGGACCTTCTGTAGGAATAGCTGGTTCCTCGGAAGACATTAAATCAGCTTCAGTAGCTGATTCAGCTCCTATCGTTGTAGGTTTTGTGACTCCTTCCTCAACTACAGTAACCTTCTCTCCTTCAACATCTTCAGTAGGTAAAACATTAGTTGATGTTGCCATTTCTTTAAGAGATGATTCAGTTGATGTAGCCTTGCTTACTTCATCAGATTCAGTATTTCCTTTAACTTCAGTAGACAAAGTAGATGCTTCTTCGGTTGCTGGAGTAGTTGATTTTTCGATAGATTCTGATGTTTCAGTTTCTTTAGGAGTCATTTGAGAGAGAGTGCTTTCGGTCTGATCAGAGAAAGTTTCAATACTAGTAGTTACATCCACAGTGCTTTCAGTAAATTCTTCGGGAGTGCTAGGTTCTGCAGTAGATTTCTCAACATCAGTTTTTGGAATTTCTGCTGGTTTATCTCCCATTTCGGCTGTTAATTTCTCTTCCTCTGTGGAAGTTTCAGTACTATCGATATCTGCTTTCGGTAAAAGTTCAGGAGCAGCTGAACTAGATGTTTCAGATACGGCACCTTCAGTCGAACTTTCTTCTGTGACCGCAGTTACAGTTGTGGGATTTTTATCATCCTTTATTTCTCCCTCAGGTTTTTCAGCAGATTCAGATGTCTCTTTAGTTACATCAGAAGCACCGTCAGGTGTTGTTTCTTCGAATTTCGGTTGGCCACCTTCTTTTATGGGTGTAACAGTCTGAGGTTCAGTCTCGTCAATCTTTTCTGTTTGCGTAGCCTGTTCCAGTGAAACTTTAGTAGTCTTATCGCCAAATCCATGAATGTTTTCCTCTTCAGTATCATCTGGAGATATGGTTTCTTGAGTCACATGTACATTACTTGCGGGAGTTGTTTCAATATCTCCAGATTCAGTCTTTTGGTCATCATCTCTTATAATATGGGATGTCGCAGTTTCGAAGTCATTTTCTGAAATGAAGCATACAATAATTTGAAAAATAGGCTTTGTTGAGATACTTGGAAGATAATGAATTCAATCTTTGAAAATAGGATTTTAAAAATTTATTCGATTCAAATTGAGTTCTTACCGCATTGATACGTGGTTGGGCAGCACTCTCCCTCGGGAGGGGGAAGAGCCGTGCAATTCTTTCCATGGGTCTTCATTGGTGTACCGCAGTCTTGAACGGCACATGCTATATCACCACGGAAGCAGTAGCAATGTTCACAGGGCTGTGTCGAATAAATAAGATCTCCATCTTCGTACAATTTTCCTTCGTGGGAGCATTGCGGTCCACTAATGCCAGGGGCCACAGTAGTGGTCATGATGAGGTGAGGTGCAGGTGTTGTCTCGTCCGTTATTTCGTCATAATCTATAAATAGAAAATTTTTAAAAATTATAATCTATTTTCCTCGAGGTTAAAATTGAATCTAATAAAAGCAAACATACCGCAGCTATACTTGACTGGACAACATATTCCCGGTTGATAAACTGGCCTACATCCAGCCACTCTCAGTGTGCATTCTTGCATGACACAAGTCGTTCTATTCCTGATACAATAGCAGAGTTCACACGGATTATGGAATTCAATTGGAAGTTGAGCCCCATCGGCATAGAATCGATCGTTGACATTGCATCCATAATTGTCTCGGAAGCCGAGTTCGGTTGACCCAGAACTTGCGGGAGTGTTTGTCGTGGATGTTAGAAGTTGCACCGGTACTTCGGGACATGTTATCACAGGACAACATTGATCGGGTCGTTTTTCGACCATACAATCTTGGCCGATTGCCTTTGTGAATGGACATACCCTCAGATAACACATCAACATCCGATTGTGGCACGTGCAGTTTAGACATGGCTCGTTCGTCACGATACGGTCACCCTCTTGGTAGTGTTGGAAATTATAATAACAACCTGTTGCTCCTGTTGAGGGAAAATTTAATTAGAAACGAATGAAATGAATATTGCTCTCAAAGATCTTTTAGCAAGCTTGAAGTAGATAACGGGTTTTCAAGTAACAAAAACTCGTACATACCTCCATCGTACTCTGCTACTTGTGTGGTATCTTGATCGTATACTGGAGCTATAACAAAAAGGGAGAATCAGGTTATTGTCTTGGTAACGGCAGCTAGTCGATACGAAGCAACCTTTAAGGATTGATTTTCGCTAGCTGAAGCGAGTATTAAGATGGAATTAACAGGCTACAAAAATCTTTTAATTGCTAAAGATCTGCATTGACTCTTTTAATAGACCGTTTATGCACTCATTTATTTTAGAGTGCATGGAAGATAAATTCCGGAGTGCAGAAGAAGCTTCGTGAATGTACCCTCCAAACGCGATGTTTATCATAGTAATTACTGCGGGGATATGTTTGTCTGGAGGGTGGATCTGCTCCTGGCTCAACAACGCAATGAGTCAAAGCGTCATATGGCACGAGCATGTACATAGGCGAATTCTCATTAACACCCTCACCCTAGCCGAACGAATTGTATGGAGAGAACATATAATAGAGAATCCCTCGTCTCTCTATCTCTCTAGCATTCACCGGTTTCGCAATTTCTCCGGGATTGAAGTGTCGCAGACAGAAGTTGGTTTCAATTGTTCCCCCAAATGCACTAACTCCCATCAGGCAGAGGATTGGTGATCCTTCAAGTCCCGCTTCCTGGTATCTCAGTAGTCTCTATTTTTCTTATTTCCGGAAATGGATGCTTTAGAATCGAAATATTCCAAGCTCGCACTTGGATACTTAGGAATCTAATGTTCGAGGTTCTGATTTCTAATAGTTTGCTCTGTGGTAATACAAATGATATTGACTTTTCAAGAAAGGATGCTCATGTCAGGAATCAGCATTCCGTGGGAGGTGCAGACAGCTTACAGCGAATCGAATTGTACGGAGAACAGCAAGCTCCGTGAATGGGGACCATCGTGACTCGTGTCCCATGACGGACTCGAATTGCATGCCTCCACGTTACGCAGTTCTGCACGTAATCGTACAAAGCGCTTTGCAACACGTTGATTATCATTGTGTTCTTATAGAGGTCGCGGATAGAGACTATTAATGTCCACAATCGTTCTTCACCTAAAGAAGTCCATTCATCTTTCTCATTGATTTTAAATTTCAATACGAGCCTCGGATTATTCTTTTCCAAGATAAAGAATCAATTCGATTTTCAAAACCGTTTAGCAGTTTTGATTTAGGCAAAATAAAAAAATTCTGACTGTGTTGCTTAAATTCTAATTTTTTATTGTACATAGTACCACCACTCAGTATGAAGACCAATGTCTTATATTTTTATTTACAAGAGAAAATATTATCTTTTGTGGAAAAATAAAAAATGTTGAAATGAAAAGAAGTTTTTAAAAAATTGACTTCATAGAAATTATGCTACTCAATAAAATCCGATAAATTTTTTTAATGTGATAAATGGTTATCAAACCATAAGATCTATTTAAAACAAAATTTTTCATATAAAATTTTTTTTATGTTTTAAATTTTCCATAGAAAGCAATCAAATTAAAATGCCGAAAGCCATTTTGTCAGTTTTTTAACAGGCAATTTCAAAAATAGTATAAATTGAAATATTTTCTTACATTTTAAATAACATCTGAAGTAATCAATATTTCATAATCAAGGATGTAGATAATAGTGTTTTAATTCATAAAGTGTTTGTGTTACGAACACTTATTTTATATATGTTTAAAAGAACATGTGCCTCAGCAGGAAAAATTATTCTCATTGTTCCAACTTTTTTTCCAACTTCATCTTCTTGCACGATACAAAAAAAAATGTTATAATTAAACTGACGATTTACAGCGATTATATTTCTGTTCAGATTTAAAATGAGCATCAAAACATTCTAAAATACTTATTATTTCAGACTTGAATTAAAATACCTTTATGGATTAAAAAATTATTAATATCCTTTTATGGATAAGAATTGTAAGAAGAAGAAAATTGATGCGACTAATAAAATTTTTTAAAAGACTTTTTACTCCAAGGCCTGAATACTACTTTTATATTTTGACCGTTACCCCTAGAGTAAAATCCAAATTAATCACCACTGACTCGCCAAAAATCGACTGAGTTACAGTTAACTAAGTCTTTCACGAGGACCCAATATTCTTCTCTGAGATGAAAGAATCTTTTTTAGCTCTATCTGGCTTTGCTTTCAGATCAATATATAATCGACAATAGGTAACGGAATAACTACTGATTAGAATACAAAATCAGTACAAAGGTCAGTTTTTTAACATTCGCAACATGGTCTGAAGTTTTGGCTGGGAATCAAGATACCCCAACTAAATATTTGCAATATTGCAAATTTCTTTTTAATCGACTTCAGTCTCATTTAGGAATACTGTGAAAGTCAATGTACTCTCTGACTACCTTTTGTTTCATTTTCACACTCTCTTTTAAAAGGCTCTTGGATAAAGAGAGACGCTATTGCGCGTAAAGAGAAAGAGAGTCCACCAGGTGCTTTTATATTACGAGAGTCGAGAGCAGAGTCGTTTCATGTTATGAAATCATCGCTCTCGACCTTGCCTTACGAAAGTTCATTACCATTAACCGCATAGTCTGCTCGCTATCGTTACACACCCCGCACGTAAATTCCTCTCCTTTTCAGGGTCACACGGATTGTGGTACAAAGGTCAACAACAATTTTATCTCAAAAGTAAATTAAAATTAACAAGAAAGGTGTGCAAGTAGAATCATTATTATTAGGAATTACCCAGTAGCGGGCCCTTCGAAATAGTGTAGCGTAGTATTATATTTCTAGCTTGATTTTAGCATTTTCTAAAGGGAACAATGATAGATATGTGGAAAAGCTTTATTTGTGGAAAAGCTTTATTTGTGGAAAAGCTTTATTTGTGGAAAGATTATTATCGATGATCGTGAAACCAGAAAGCAGGATATTTCAAGCTGGACTAATACGATTACTTAATACGTGTCACGCTGACGCTGCACCCACGCGTTCCGTTATGTCTTTCGTTGGATGACCGCTGCTGACCTTTCCACCTAGGCTGAGTTAGGGTCGAGCATGGGAGAGAGGAAGAACTAAAGTAGGACAAATAAGCAAAAGATGTGGAAAAGGAGGATGGTTAGCATCCTCTTACTTGCGAATCTCCGACCCGGAATCAATATCAGAAGATTAAGAATCATTCCTAACGGGAAAATCCCTCCCATATTAGTAATTACCATCATTTTTTAAAGCAATAAAGAATGTGTATGTTTAATTTAAGGATATATAGTAGACAAAGAAATATCTATTGCTATTGTTATCTTAAACTGTATCTAAAAAGTAGGGATTCATCATCATATAGAAAGTGAACTTTTTTGTGATAGTCTTAACACTTCCTGAGAGTGGTCTGATTTTCTTCTAGGTGGGTCAAACTGAAGCTTTTTGGTTAGATATTAAATGAAAAATAAAATAAGATCTGCTGATTAAGAATAATTAAAACCCCTTCATAGATTAGCCATTACCACATTTCTTATAGCGATAAAGAATGTATATCAATTTTTTACTTTCTTTTGGAGGCAAGTCATTATCTCTTCCGCGAAGATGAAATCTCCCAGTTCCCGGGAACCTGCTAGGAAGTCGTAACTTTATGGAACTTGTGGATCGACTAATGCTACAATAAACTTATTCCAAAGTAGTAAGGTGGTTTTTAACTCTCGGGGAAAACCGGCTTTTCATATACGGAAGTCGATCAAGATGTGCACATAATGATAATCTAAAGAACCAGATCAAGATTCTTGAAGACTGAAGGATTCATGGGAAACTCCAGCATCAAAGAACAAAATTTATCGATAAAATTAAATAATTTTCAATTTCAAGAACAGCAATTTTCTTGAATCAACTTTTTGCTAATACTGCTTGCCGCAGCGCAGCGTGCCGAAGACATGAGCGTGACGGCTTCTCGCTGCAGGAAAAAAGGATCATTGTAAAGAAGGAATTTCGTGCAAGAACTGACCAGAATGCGAGGATCGCACTGCGAGCAAAATAACCAGGTAGATGCTGCGTCGGCAGAGCCCGGCCCTCAAGGCCGACATGTCGGCAGCGTTAAATCTGAAACAAACAAAAAAGTGATTAATGAGTGTCAATAAAATGGAAAAATTAAAGTAGGAAGCATCTTCGAAAATCGGTACGTGGGATCTAAAGATTTTTTTATTCGTGACGCGAGGGCGGTCTTGATCAAGATACACTTTTTGCGGAGGAATCACAGCCAGTAATCATCCTGGACGTTTAACTATAATTCAAAGGTCAAGTGTCCCGTAACACTTTTGAGTCTTCACGCCGCTAGCGATTAGTAACCCGTATATTGCCAGGCAGTAACTTTGCGTTCGTAACACTCTAGACAGCTAAGGTGAAACGGAGGCTAACTGCACCTTGAAACGTTTTACAATGATGAACTCTCAATGTATTGTCTTTTTTCCGTACACTTATGGAGTCAAATTCTAAAACCTACATTGTACTTTATAGGAGTTTATCTCCTTGAGCCGGTGCTTCTACGGCAAGTGAATTTATCGCACTGAGAAGACACGCGACACCTAGTCAGGCTTGTTAGCATCGGTGATTCTTTTATGTGTCAGGTCGTAAATTACATCGGAACCGATCATAATGAGTCCCCCGCGACGTGAAGTCGTATCAGGGACCTGAAGCCAGACTCGTATCACACGCATGGTCGAATGTAGCAGCTCGCTGATTACGGCGCTGTGGACCTTACGTCATTGCGTATTCACTCTGCAACCCATTGAACAGGGAATTCGGTGAATGGCTGCAGTGGGAATGAGTACCCACCTTAGCCCCTTACTACTACGAACGGTCCATGCTAACACAAACACAAACACGACCAGTGGCGAAAAGCGACACACCTGCTACGCACTCTGAATGAAAAGCCACGCTCACTCCCTCAACACCTCTCCATCCTTTTTTAAATTGCTCTGCAAATCCCTCTTTATCTCTCTTTACTTTCTATCTTGTTTTAGGACCGGCTTCACTGATTCTCTTCGAAGCCACCGAACCGCGACTAATAATGCCACTTATACTCTCGAGTTTTGATTTGGTTCGGTGGATGGGCGCTCGGGCTAATAAGTGTTTGAGTTAACGCAACACGGTTCATAATTATTAGTATTATGCCAAAAATTTGGTAAACTATTAGGAGTATTCAATTTTAATAATTAGAAATTAGGATATTATCATCATGGTTGGGTCAAACGCCGTTAGAGGCTAATTATAGCCTCAGATTGGTCTGATTTTCTTTTAGCGTGGGTCAACTTAAATTTTTTTGTATAAAGAAATTTATTATCGATGGAATTATTTTGAATATGGATCAATTTAAAATTATTTACAGTAATAGTTGATCAAGCTATTTCTAACGTTTCATTTTAATTGTCAATATTACAAAAAAAGAATCATTATTTTATCATCAAGTATAAAGAGGACTATCTTTTGAACATGGTTTCTTTTTCTGCTAGGTGATGAAAGAAAAAATTATGACATATTGACTAAGATGATGGAATCATTATTATTAACGGATTGATTTTGAATCTAAATTTAATAATAGTCGTTAAAGCAACATGTAATGATATTATTTTATTATAAGAAAAAAAAAAGAAATCGTTATTAGTTATTGTGAAAAATGTCAGATAAGACGAGTAAGTAATTGTATACTAGCTTTCATGCTTCTAATATCAGTATTTTAATCTTCAAATTACTCTTTAATAATTAAATTAAAATGCGCATAAAATTAACATACGTGCATATAAATTTGTTTAACAAGCTCAAATTCACTCACTAACACTATGCAAATAACATTTTCCTTGAATCTTGAATAAGAAGTGACGAAGCATTCCCGATAGGCTACGGTTTAAAGTAGGTTAAAGGCGCATCGATGCTCATGTCTAGATTGTGATCAATTTGCCTTAAGAGTCTTAAGAGACTTAAGAGTCATTAGAATCTTCAAGGGAAGTCTTTCCGGGAGGTAGTTCCTGTCATTCGTCTCATTGAAGAATAATAATTAGAGAGAAAGGCAATTTGACCGTGGCAGGCAAGTAGGTACACTCTGGACTCGAAGTCATAGTTGGAGGGAATAGGGTGCTGGTGCAGATGGTGCCGTTACAGCCCGGAGGCTGTATTCGTTCACCATTACCGTGGAACGCGGAATGTGATTACCTTCACCTGGGAACCGACAAGAGACCGTGGGCGAAGAGTTTACGTCGGGATCACGCCCTGGCCCGGATTCGCTCATCTTCATCTATGTTCATTTAGTACGTGGTGCATGTTACAAGTTTGCGAAGCCATACTATTTGATCCTTTACCCAACTTAACCAGGCTACCCAGATATCCCATTTCATCGAAAATCTTCCACCGATCCGATAGACCCAAGAGGATTAAAGACTATCAGGTGATTAAATTTCCATAAATACGGTTCCTCAAAACGAGTCTTTAAATCTCCAAAGCTTATTTACTTAAGTGCTTGAAGTTCTATAGATGTTACGACAAAAAGTTTTTATTTAGAGACGCAACCACAATGCTCTTGTCAACAATGGTGACAAAATCGCTTTCTATCCATAGAGAGGGATCGTTTCGCTAAATGTTGTAACGGGTACAATCGTCCCTTTCCGGGAGTCGTCATTGCGTAAGAGGAAATCAACGGTTGGTGTTGACGTACCGTTTCATCTTCTTCGGGAGGAACGACCGATTCCAGGCAAAAACTCATGTAATTGACAACGCGTGTTCTGCTCCAACATCTCTTCTCTTCTATCTCTCTTTTTATCGGACTTCACGGCCCTCCCACTCAAGGATAATCGCATATCTTTCCAGCGCATTAGCTCCACATCGTTGTACCTCGCAAAATAAACAGAATAATGGATTACCGGGCTGAAAGATTCATAACCTTATCCCATCCTTCCTGTTCCAGCGTATCTGATAATGTGTGCTGCGAAGCACGTACGCAATTTGTATATTACTTATTGCAAGGAACAACGGTACTGAGTTACTTTCGGCAACAATTCCCAACAGAAATTCAGAAGGAAGAAGAATCTCAACTCTTTTCGGTTTCCAGAACTACTTCGCTTCATAAAAAGTTCCAAAGCAGTCAACGGGGAAGCAATTGTTGAGATTAAATTGCAGATAGTAACTAAATTGAGTAGATGTAGAATGCAGTGTCGGCGGCAGTGGCGCGGAGGCGTCCTGAACTAAATAACTCTTAGCGCGAAATTTGTATTTTAAACATGAATAATGCTGAAAACGAGAAAAATGTTGCGTGCAAGTGAAGAATAGATTAGAGCCTTGCACTATTAATTTGCTGCCGAGCCTGGGAACTCTTTCCAATTATGACAATTAGCGTGAGCTTCAGAGTTGGCCCGGGGGACCCTCATCCTGCCAGGAGCCAACTTCCGCGTGCCTGTCATGAATGCAGGCTCGAAGCCTCGGGAAAGGCTAAAGGTATGGGATCGTTAGATGATCCTAAGAGTAAACTTTTGCCTCGTCGGTAAAAACTTTTGATAATAATTAGTGTCCAAATCTTGGTTCAATATTTGTTCTTAACGATCTGATGGTCCATATGATGTGCGCTAATGAGCAATATTAATACACTGATTTATCAGCAAGGGAGTAATTGTGCTCGCAGGAGGAAGAAAATGACGAAGGTTAACAATTAAGTCGAGCGAATAACACGAAAGTTGCTAGCAAAGGAACGAGATCCGATTACTTCGGGCTTTGTTCACACGAGGGTGCTCTCGAGCAACAGGTCGGCAGCGCACACAAACGTGCTTACTATTTATAGATCTACCTGTGCTAAAATGACTCAAGCGAGGTCGAGGAGAGTTCTCTACCTGAATTTTCAGCTTCAGGCTCATTAGGACCGCATCTCCAAATCTTTTTCATCTAGGTGTCAAGTGGAAGAGATAATTATAACGCCTTTTGCGCGGAAAGAAGTTCTGTGATTAAAAAAGTAAACTTGCTCGCTTGCTAAACAAGATACAGATCTTTCAAAGTAAAAAGGATTCAATTTATAGGATAAATGACAAATCCAATTTTCTTAAACTTAATATGTTATTATCAAATCGTACCAATTCAGGGCTATCTTTTGCACAATTCGCAAACTGTTTTTTACCAAGTTTCCATCAATTGCAACTCGTTCAGCAATTTCTGCTGAAACACCAGAAACTGCATAAACACAAGGTCATGGCTTCCAAAGATGAGTTACTTCCACTCCTCAAGTTGGTAAAATAATTTATGGCTGCTCCCTAAGCTGTACATCTTCCAATAATCATCTTCTGTAATTTCGCACTGCTCTTATTTTCGCGGTTTTCATCGTTATAATTTACAAGCTTGGCATCGAATATAATTGCTCTATTAAAACGATCCTGGTGACGCGGATGTAAATGTCTTGATTGCAATTTTGCAAAAGACACGTTGATCGTTGATTAAGCTTCGGTTTACGATACACCTTCGATTCTAATTAGAATTACCCTAAAGTGTTCGATGAACCATAACAAGGTAAAACCTGTTATCGCGAGCCTTGCGCTGAATTATTTCCTCAGCCTCAGGCGGAACTGGAGGCTGGGATTCATTTAAAAGGGGACAGGGTATGGTAAAGAGTTCTGGGTCAGTAATTGATGGCTTTTAATAGTCTTAAGATTACGATGCAACGAGTTTTAATTGCCATGAGATACTCGTTTCTATTACGGCCTCTAAATTAACGCATGAAATATCTTCAAAATTACCTAGGGCGGAAAAAAGGTATTCCTCTCTTTTAATATCTTCACATGTATTTTATCAAACGAGAAATTGATTTAAGACTCATCGGTACTTTGTAGACCAAAATTCTCTCTCAAGAGTCAAGTTTGCGTACTCAAAATTCAAATTTTTTCGAAAAAAGTTTACTTTTAAATCCAAAAATACCAATTTGCGACCAAGAAGTCTAAGTTAAAAAAAAAGGATCATAATTCAACCTCAAATGGTTGCCTTTTCAACAAAAGAGCTGAATTAAACATAAATTAAAAAAAGGTGAATTTTAAAGTGAAATGTGGATGAATTTTTAACAAAATAGTGGAATTTTTAATCAAGTAGTTAAATTTTCAACCTAATAGTTTACTTTTTCAGCCAAAAAGCTGAATTAAAAAAAAGTTTGAGTTTCAGCTAAAAAGTTAATTTTTAACTAGAAAAGATGAAATTTCTACCACAAAAGATAAATTTTTAATAAAAAAGAATGCATTTTCCCAAAAACAGTTAAGTTTTCGGCAAAAAAGATGATTTTGAGAAAATGGAATTATTTTCAAAGGAGTCATTAAATTTGTAACAAAATAGGAAATTTTTAAGCTACTAGTTGAATTCTCAATATAAATATTTTTTTTTTAGAAAATGATAAAAAAAAAGAAAAATCTAAATTATGAGTTGAAGAAAATTAATTATCAGTAAAAAACAAAGTTTTAGCTGAAGAGATGAATTTTAACTAAAATTTTGAATCATCAAACAACAGAATCAATTCAATTCAATTAAATAAAAAATATACTTTTTCGCCAAAAATAAAATAGGTAAGTTTTAAATTGAATACATTATTTTTTAAACAAAAAAACGAAGATTCGCTAAAATAGATTAATTTTTAATTAAAAAATAAAAAATAAAACAGTTCGATTTTTAATAATAAAAATTTATTTTTTTTAAACCAAGTTGTAGATCCAATAGTTAAACTTTGACCTAAAGAGTTGAATTTTCAACCAGAATAAATAAATTTTTAACAAAAAATGTATTGCTCGATATTTTAGTCAAAATATTGTACATTTCAATTTCGATTTAAAAAACACTGAAATTTTCAACTGAAAAAGGGGATTTTTTGATTTTTTAATGAAATAGGTAAATTTTTAGTTAGATTTTTTTTTAACTTAACCGAGCAATAAATAATTAAACAAAAATGCAATAGTTAAATTTTTTATTACAAAAATTCAATATCAACAAAAAAAGATGTGTTTTAAACAAAATAGTTTAAAATGTTAAAAAGGGAGTAAAAATGTTAACCAAAAATATGCATTTTTAACGAAAAATAATCAGTTTTTGAATAAAAAGGACATTGTTGAATTCTTGCTTAAATAATTATTTGAAAAGAAAACGAATTTTCAAAAAAATTCTTTAATTTTTAAGGAAAGCAACGAATATTGATAAAAAAAATCAAGAGTTAAACATTTAATAACGAAATTTATTTATAAATAAAAACCGGGTTAAAAACAAATTATTTAAACTCATACTTTAGAAACTGCATTTTCAACAAAAAAGATAAATTCTCAAAAAATTTTATATTTTA
>JAAAKG020138351.1:0-12653 GCA_010014905.2 Druon quercuslanigerum
ATTTTTTTTTTTTAAAAAAAATTTATTTTTTTTTTTAAATTTTATAGAAAAAAGTGAGGGTGGGGGGAGGGGGGGGGGGGGGGGGGGGGGGGGGGGGGGGGGGGGGGGGGCTTTGAGGTAGTTAATATGTCAGGGCCAAAGGGGCAGCGTCAGTCTACGCTTGGTGCACAGGTTATACAATTTCGAAAATTGGACTCGGGTACTCTACACACAGTGCGTACCGAAAGTTACAAAATCTGTGTTTTTCAAAAAAAAAAACATTGTGTTTTTAAAAAAATTTGTGATCATTTTCATAAATTTTAATAAGTTTGCAAGATTTTTTAATAAATTATTCAAGGATTTTTAAATATGTCAAAGAATTTGAAACATTGTAGGGTATTTTGAAAGATTCCAAAGTCTTGAGAGATTTCCAAAAATGATAAAGGATTTTAAATATTATAGATTACTTAAGAGCTTTCGCGGACTTTTCGATTGGTTTTAGTAATGATTAGGAATTTTAAAAGATTGCAAAAATGTTAGGACAGTTGGAAAAATTTAGAAGTTCAAAGAATTTGTAATATTTTAAGATAATTTAAAAGCTTTTAAGGCATTCACATTCACAGAAGTTACTTTTTTAATTTAGCTACGTTTCTGAATTTTAGGTTTCAAAATTTTAGTATTTTATTCTACTTTTGCCGATGTCATCGAGTGTGGTAACTATAATTTTATAAAAATTTCGAATTATCATATTTTTAAATATTTTTGGCATTAAACTTACCGATAGCAATTAGAAAAACTACATACATGCACATTTCGGCCAACATGTTAGCTACAGGAAATGTTGATTTTTTTTAAAGCTTTTCGTTTTTTCGAAAGTAAATGATCAATTTTGAGGAGACTAGTCGCTTTTTTAGAACGATCTGTTTCATTTTCTTATTTCGTATGAGATTTCGTGCCCTATACAGCTTTCGCTTTTAATAGAGTTAAGATATTAAATTAGAAAATATGAAGACTACTCGAATTAGTAATTTTTTACTTATCTTTGGTGGCTCACTTTTCACTAATCGCATCAGTAAAATTTATGGAGTAATGATTTAAATTTTACCAATTTTGATTTGGACAGCAAAAATCCTAAAAGTAGATAAAATAATCATTCAAAATAGGCATTCAAAAAATTGGATATCTTTCAAAATTTCTGGGAATATTTACAAATATTGTCATAAAATTATTGATATCAAACAAATACACATTCATATTTTCTTATTGATGTAAAACCTTTGTTGCATTTGTCCGATAATTTCATCTCCTCCAACAAAATGTTTTTGCAAGTTCCTGGTTCTAAATGAAAACACAAGAATTATTTAGACAGCTGATCAATTTCAACTTACTTTATTCACTTTTCAAACAATATTTTTTCTGCTTGTCATATAGCTACAGAATTTTATTGATTGACAATATTAGTTCTATAATAGGTTTTAAAACAAAAGAAATGGTAAAACAGTTTCGACATACATTGCAAAGTCATTTCCGCTTTCAAACGCTTTTTGAACAAAAATTTCATACAAAAATAAAAAAGGGGGAAAAAATGAGAAGGCCAACAAGAAAAAAAAAACAATCTCGGAGTATCGAAACGTTGGTAATATAATTTTATTTTTTATTTAAACTTTTTTTTATTGTGATTTAATAATAATAAAAATAAAGTAGACGAAAGAAAGAAAAAGAGAAGGAAGAAGATGTGGTTCAACCACGGTACCAACCAAAAACTACTAATTTCAGATTAATAATTTTTGTTAGGCTTGCATAGTTGTTGTTTTGAATGTAAAAAATAACAGTATTAATAAAAAATTATATTTGGAAAACAAGAAAAAGTACAAAAAAATTAATCTGTTTTGATGCACAATTTTATTTGGAGAAACATGAATGAACTTAGAGTTTGTTTATACAGTGTTCATAATTTTGACTTTTTATGTAAATAATTGTTTAGAATTAAAAACAAATAACTACAGAAAGCAACTAGCAAGACATTAGGAATTTATTTTTCTGAAAAAAACGAAATCTATGTTGAAAAATGACAAAATAATTTTATAAATGTCTGATAGTGCTGGACATGATTCAAGACAATTTTCCCCAATATTTCTATGTACTTTTGCATTAATCGGATAAATTTTCACAAAATGGCATCTATGATTCATAAAATAAATTATTAGTTGTTGACGAATGACTATTATTTCGAGCCTACAAGTCTTACGACGAGTCGTAGCTTTTAAGGTGTGCTTATAGTACAGGTTTGGCCAAGACGACACTGAATGAGGTTGTCCACTGTGAGAGTAAAATGTTCCATTTTGAGGATGATATTGTCCAACTTGAAGATAAGCTCATCCCACATAAAGATAAGTCTTAAACTATAAGATCCGCTTCGTAACCTACTACATTTTAAATAATATAATCCAAATAAATAAAGTGCAATCATAAGTTAGGTATGCTTCATTTTTAACAGAGTTTATATGTGTTTACAATTATACAAGATTTCAAAAAAAATTTTTTTGTTGGAACAGAAACAAGGCCAACGATTCAACACTTTGAAATATCTCTCAATTATTCTTTTTTCACTAGAAATGCTATTTTATGAATTAGGCCAAGATATAGAAGCTGCACATTGTCGACTATGGTTGATAGATACCAGTTCCATGAATGTCAAATCGGTTAGCATGTAGGTTTGGGATCAGCAGCGGATTATCTTGTTCACTGGAAGTAGGTGATCCAGCTGGATGATTAAATTGCCCATCTTGATTCTGCATTGTCGAAGATGCTTGCAATTGAGCTCGGTCTTCTTTAAATTTCTTAATCTTTTCAAGCTTAGCCCGATTCTTGACCTCATCAGGCACTGCAGCCTTTTTTTCTGCAAGCTTTCTAACCTTTTCAAGATATCTCGCTTTATTGTATTCAGCCTTCTGAATCTTTCGCTGCTCTTGAATCATTAGCTCATTAGCAGCTTCGCCTTCAGGGTCTATAATATTCCGGAAAAATTGAGGGTATGCATTAAGGTTGTTTTGCGGATTTCCTCTTTTAGTCTTTTTAGCCTTCTTATCCTTTCGCATCTCTTTAACTTCCTCATCAGAAGGTTTTTCTCGTGGGTAAGTGGAAGTTTCGTGTCCACTGGCTACATGATTCTGTGAAACTGGAGCGTATTCAGGAAGCCCTTGTAATATCCCGTTTCCGTTATCCTGCCAGACTTGATAGCTTAAGGCTGTACAAAAATATGAATTCATGAATTTCGAAGCATTCATTTGGAGATCTTTTTTGAAAATCTTTACAGGATTGCCGTAAGATCACGAAAAAGAAAGAAATCGGTTTACCAGGGTTACGTTGTTGTGGGTAATCAGGGTTAGGTTGTTGTGGGTAACCAAGGTCATAATTTTGCGGGTAACCATGGTTATGTTGCTGTTGTGAGAGAATATAAGGTTCGTGTTCACTGCTCATATCATTCGCAAAATATACAGGGAAATTAAAAGGATCTGGTGGTATCCCGCTTCCAGTACCCTGCCCTGATTGAAAGCTCAATTCTGTTAAAACCAATAGAAATTCATGATTTTAGAAGCATTAAAATAATCTTTTCATCACTTCTGTTCTTTATCATTTTTAATAGATTTGATTAATTTAAATTAATTTTAAAGGATTTAAACATTTTTAGTCTTTTTTAAACACTTTTCTTAGGAATTATGAAGAGCTTTAATAAATCTTAAAGGAATACCAAAAATTTTTAAGAATTTGAAAGAGTTTAGGGCATTTTAAAGCATCCGAGTAATTTTTAATTGGTTTCAAAAGTGTTAGGAATTTTAAGAAAATGCAAATTTTTTAGATAATTTTAATAAATTTTAAGAAATGTACAAGATCTTTGCAAACTTTAAAAGGATTTTTAAATTTTTTAAAGAATTTGAAACATTGTAGGGTATTTCGAAAAATTTGAATGCGTTTTTGATATATATCAATAATGCAAAGGTAATTCAAAGTATTTCAAAGATTCCATGAAATTCGTAATATATTTAAATAATATCAATTGCCTTTAAAGTTTTTGAAAAACTTTAGGGTATTTTTGAAATTTTTGAGAAATTATCAAGAGCGTTTTAAAGTCTGAAGGGATTTTCAAAAATTGTTAAGGATTTAAAATAATTTACATTACTTATAAGCTACCCAGATATTTTTTTTTTGTTTCAATTATACTGAGGAATTTTAAAAGATTGAGAAAGTTTTAGGATATTTTGAATGATTCAAAGAATTTTTCAAGATCTTTTAAAATTTGTAAGGGGTTTAAAAAAATTACAGTTGATTTAAAATATTACATAGAGTATTATTTAGATGTACGAAGAATTTTCAAACCCTTTTAATATTTTCCGAAGGATTTCAAAAGATTTCAAAGGATTTGGAATATACAAGGATCTTTTACAAACTTAGGAATTTTTAGTTGATTCCATCTCTTTAATAAGATTTTAAAGGAATTAAAATATTCCAAGATATTTTAAAAGATCAGAAGGCATTTTTCATTTAAATAACTTTAAAGGATTTCACAGAATAATTATTTAAAGTTATAAAATTCAAGATGAAAAATAATTAAATTGCAAAGGATTTAAGAGATATAAGGATATGTTTATAAATTCCAAAAAATTTCAAAGAATTATGCACTTTTTTATGGCATTTTAATTTCATTGTTTGTAAACTGTTTGCTGAAGTAAATTTGCTTTTTCCTTTAATTACATTTCTAAATTTAAAATTCAAGAAGTTTTAGTATTCTATTTAATGTTTTTGATATTATTAAGTGTCAAAGCCAAAATTTTTGTAAATATTTTAAATTGTAAAATTTTTGAATATTATTAGTATTACACTTACCGATAGCGATGAGGAAAACTACACACATGAGAATTTCAGCCCACATATTAGCTACAGGAACCACTGATATTGTTTCTGGTTTTTTCTTTTTTGAAGGTAAATGATCAATTTTTAAAAGATTAGTCACTTTTATAGAACCATCTGCTTAATTTTTTTTTATTTGAGATTCCCTTCCGTATATAGCTTTGCTTATTTTTCTGTTTTGAAACAGGTTTTCTTTATAGTGCTGAACCAGAAAAATGCGGATCAAAAACATTGACAAAATCGCTTATATTGTTTAAGATTGCACTATATTTCTTCACCAGTCTGGCGGCCTTTAACCAAATTGAAATAAAGAGACTTATAATGATTTGCAGAAAGAAACATTTACATACTCATTGACAAAATAGAATAAATACTTTTCCCACTAACCTCTATAGTTTTTTATCTAATTTTTTTTTTAATTGGGCTTCTACCTGGACTATATCGTAATGCCAGATTAACAATTATGTGCATTGCAAATAAAAAATCAGGATAAAAAAGTGGAAATAATCTAAATTTATAATTATCCAAAGAAGGATAATTTTCAACCGTCTCCTAGCAAAAATTATCTGCCATCGCATTATTTCTTTGAAAAATTCTCTTCAATGTTTTTGTCCAACTTCGGACAAATAATATCACAAGAATTTATTGTGCTAGAACTAAAAACCTTTTTATATCAAAGATAGCACGCTGTCGTTTCTAAAAGCTGAAAACTTTTTTCGATAAAAAAAATTATCAGTTAAAGCGTCTTTAAAACCATAACAATTTCATACTATTTTATTTATTGCCATAACAACTGTTTGATTTTTTTTGCTAAATCGAAAATTCAAATTTTCACTGCAGAAAACGTGTAGTTTTTTTTTATTCGTCAAAATTAATCATTATTGTCAAATATAATTTTTGGACAAAGGACAAAAGCTTTTAAAAAAAGATAAATGTTATTCACAGAAAAAAAGGTAAAATTTTTTTATAAATAATTTTTGATTGGAAGTGTATGTAACAACAAAAATCTACACATTTTTTATGAATCATTTTTTTATAAGATGCATATTTTTTGTTTTGAAAGGAAAAAAACAACAATATTATTAAAAAATTATATTTGGAAAGACAACAAGGAATTAAAGCAATACCTAAAATTCAAGCAATTCTATGCATTGAAGTCAAGAATTCGAAACATTTAAGGAATTCGGAAAAAGGTAAGGAATTCAACGAATTTGAGGAATTCGTCAAATTTAAGAAATTCGAATAGATAACAAAAATTCTGTGAATTCATGTAATTCAAAGAATTCAAATAATACGGAAAATTAAATAAATGCAAGGAATTTAATTAATTCGACAAATTTAAGGCATTCTCAGAATTGGTCAAGTAACTAATATAGAATATAAATATATTAAATTTATCGAAAACAGCACAAGCTGCAATAAAATGTTTAATAATGTAATTATTTATTTTTCGATAGGATGCACACTTTGTTATAATAATAATTATATAATTTAGTTATAATAATTTAGGACTTGTATTATTTACTATAAATATTATTAATATAAATAATTTCTCATTATGGCCTTCTGATTGTTTAAATTTTTCAATTTTTTACGTTTTCGACGTACACAATTATTTTCAATAATTATAAACAGTTAGAAATAATTTTTTTTTACCAGGCAATCATTTTTCGTGAAAAATTTAACTGTTTTGTTAAAAATTCAGCTATTTTTGTAGAACATTAGGCTTTTTTTTAAAATTCATATTTTGTGTCTGATAAATCGACTGAGATCTTTTTAGATGAAAACTATTTTTTCTCAAAATTTGCCTTTTTTAGTTAAAATTACATTTTTTCAGTAAAAAAATATTAAATCTAACTTAAATAAAAATACAACTGTTTTGTTGAGAATGATACTGTTTCCTAGAAAATTTGCATTTCATTTAAAATGCGTCTTTTTGTGCTGAAAAGTTAAATTTTTTTTTAATGAAAATTCAACTTCTTTTTTTGACATTTGTCTTTTTGACTTGAAAATTTATTTGTTTTAGTAGCATTTTTAGTTTTTTCGGACAAAAATTCAAATGCTTAGATGAAAACTTAACAATTTTGTTAAAAAGTCATACTTTTTCGTTAAAAAATCAACGGTTTTTTTAATTTTTTTTATTTCCAAAATTAACCTGCTTAAGAGAAATTGTTAAAAAGAAAACTAAAATATTGTCTGGATAGAAATTCAACTATTTTTTTGAAATTTTTTATTTCTTAAAAGCACATCTGTTTTAATAGAGATTTCATAATTTTCGGATAAAAATGCAAATATATTTGGAAGAGAATTTAAACATTTTATGAAAAATTTATTCTTTCCATTTAGAAATCCGTCTTTTTAGATTAAAAATTATGTTTTTTATATAAACTTAATGCTTCTTTAAAAATTCATATTTTGATTTGTTTGAATTGTAAATTCATCTTTTTTTAGTAGAAATCATATTTTTTAATGAAAATGCAACTTTTTCGTTAAAAATTATTATTCTTTGCATAAGTATTTAATCTTTGTTTAAAGTTCGGTTGCATTACTTTGTTAAAATTTCATTTTTTTGTTGAAGAATTATAACTTTAGTTGAAAATTCACCTATTTGGTTAAAGGCTCAATGATTGTGTTTAAAATTAATCTTTCCTAATTGAAAATATAACTACTTGAGTAAAATTTAAACTAAATGTTTAAAAATTAATTTTTTTGATCAAAGGCTTATGTCTGTTTGAAAATTTAACTGTTGAACTGGAAAAAACTTTTTTGTTCAAAATTAATTTTGCATCTGAAATGTAACTTTTTCTTCGTTTAAAAATTTTGCGTTTTTGTAGGAAAAAAATGAGTTAAAAAAAACTAATTTTTACCCGAGAAAATGAATTTTCTACCGAAAAGATAAATTTTGTACTGAAAAGAATAATCTTTAACACAATAGATTTGTTTTCCACTAAATATTTTAATTTTTAATTGAATTTTCAACTAAATAGGTGCATTATTATTCACCGAGAAAATTAACATTCTACCACAACATACAAAGTCTCAACAAAAAAGAGAATTTTTCAACTAAGCATTAAGTAGTAAAATTGTGAAATTAAAAAAATTATTTTTGAATTAAAGCAAAAGATTAATTTTCTATTACGATAATATTATTTTCAGTAAAACAATTATATTTTCCAACAGAAGAAAATAAATCTTTAACGTAACTTTAAAGATTTAAATTTTAAATAAAAAAAATATTGACAAAACTGTAAACAAAATAGTTAAATTTAGAACAAAGAAAAGAAAATTTTTTGACTAAATAGACGAAGGATCAACAAAAAAAAACTTTGTTTGATAAGGTAATTCCACTTTCCACTAAGTAATTGAATTTTTAATAAACAAACGGGTTTTTAGTCGCTATTCACAACTCGAAAAAACTTCAAAATTTACTCAAATTGTAAAATCAGTAGAAAAATTCTAATGCCACATTTTTAGATCTTTTTTTAGAAGATCAAATGTTTAATAGAAATAAACAAAAGTTTATTCATCTATGATACAAGATAAAATTTGTTTATGTTGTGATATTTTCTTGTACGATGAGCCATTATTTATTCCCATACATTATTTATTTTTTCAACTTTGTTTAAACAATGAAAAGGCAATGATTCTAAATTTCAGTCAGGTGAAATTAGTTTCGCAATTTCATAATATGATTTTTTTCTTCAACAATTTAAAAAAAAACGAGTTTTGAGCCAAATAAGTGAATTTTTAAATAACAAATATCAATTTTCTAGAAAAAATGGAATAGCTACAATTTTAGTAACGAAAAGCTCATTTTCAACAAAAAGATCAATTTTCAACCAAATTTTTCAACTTTCGAACTAAAGGAATGGACATTTAACTAAAGGGATTAATCACGAATGAAAAATGTTTAAAAAAATAGTTGAATTTTTTTGGAAGAATAATTTTATTATTATTTTAACAATATCTGTTTTGTACTTTGTATTTATCAAAAAAGTAGGTTTTTTTATCAAAAAATGACAAATTTGAATCAAAAGAATTAAATTTTTAACGAAAAATATTCAATTTAAATAAAAAAAGAATAAGTTTAAATAAATTACATTAAATTTTCACCAAATATTTTAATTTTTAGTGAAATTTTCAGTCTAATAATTAAATTTTCAACCAGAAAGGTTAATTTTATGCTGAGATTAAGAGAAATTTTTAATAAAGTGGGGAAATTTTTAACTAAAAATAATAAATTTTCGAAAAAAATATAATAATGCATTTTTAGTTAGAGAAGCAACTTTTTTATCTAAAAGAAGCATACATTTTTTAGAAAATAGTTAAATTTGAAACCAAACAAATAGCTTTTCAAACAAAAGGATTGAATACACGGAAAAAAATAGATGGTTAAACTTTGAGTGTCAAACTAGAAATGGTCAGTTTGACCTTCCAGGATGTATTATGTACAATCCGTAATTCTCATTTCATGTTCAACTGGAGAATCTGCAGAGAATGAGCGTTAGTGCATGGATTGTCAAATCGACACTCTAGTTTGGTCAAGTTAAATACCCTGTGTTCCCTGTTTTTGACCTCACGAGTGTGTCAGCTAACTATCAGGGATGATCGAATAAAATCTATAGGATAGTTAAGTCAAATATATTGTTTTCAGTCACTTGTACCATTCAAGATTGATTGAATCCACTCGATACTGACATCGTCAAATGATGCGCAAACTTAGCTGTGATTAGGAATGCTAAACATCTATTTTATAGAATAATAATAGAATAATACAGTCTTTAAGGTTGCATTACTGTGATTATTTTATTAATCACTTTAATTATTTATAAAATTGATTTATCTATAATATTATTAACTTTTAATTCATGTTCTCTTCCAGGTTATAGCATCGATAGGGCGCAATTACGTAGAGCTCATGCAGGGTTTGCAATGCAGCCAACAAATCATTGATCTATTCTTAGGTGAAATTTCTTTAAAACTTTTTTTACTACAAATTTAATGATTATAATATAAGCTTTTGGTTAAAAATTACCACTTAAGAATCGTAAGTTTAAAATCCTGGGATAGTAAACCTGACCATCAAATTTCGACACTCCGCGGATGGTTCGCTTAACCATCTAATGGTCCCTCCCAGAGATAAATCTCAAATGTAGTCAGTCGGACAATCTAGACGTTCAGGTTAGCCATCAAGTTTTCCCCGTGCAGGCTCCAAACTTATCGAATAGGGACTACCAATATTGGAAATATTTTATTTAAAAATCGTGCAAATTATTAAAGCTTAAAATTTTCGAAATAAAAATTTAGTTTCCAGCAATTATGAAGCTATTTATAAATTGCACTTTTATAATCTTTCAAAAAACTTTTTAACGCTCGAGTACCGAATTGAATAATGTTAATTAAAAAAGAATTTCACTTTTTTAATTAACTTTGAAGGCTTTTAAAGAGACAATGCTCAATTTTGAAAATTTTAAATTATAAGAATTCTTGAATATATCATCTGGTTCTAAATGTTCTAGATGTCACATCATTATTTACAAATGTTCCTTCTGAATTGGTTTTAAAAGTCTCTTTGATTCTACTATTTTTAAATTTGATGATGTTTTATACAAACAAATATTTGGAACTCCAAGGGGATCACCTATTTCTGCAATTTTATCGGAAATAGTCATGCAAGATCTTGAATCTTATGCCTTTGGAAAATTAAACTTTGAAATTCTATTTTATACGCGTTATGTCGACGATTCATTTTTAATTATACCAAGTGTCAAAATTCAATTTATTCTATCAGTATTTAGCTCATATCATCCAAGACCTTATTTCACATTTGAAGAAGAAGAGAATAATTCTATCAGTTTTCTAAATCTGCAAATAATAAGAGATTCTAATAAAAAAATTATCACAAATTGGTTTCGAAAAAAACGTATTCAGGTAGATTTTTAAATTATTTATCTGTACACCCTGTACAACATAAAATTGGTGTAATCATATATTTCATGCTGACAATTTAAATTCAATTAACAAGCTATTATTTTACAATAATTATCCGAATAACTTTATAGATAAAAATATTAAAAAGAGATTAATAGAATTGGATTCAAAAAAATAGACTTCAAATAGAACAAGAAAATAATGTAAATATTATAAATGTAAAAAAAGAAATTATTTCTATCCCATTTTTCAGGTTCGATTTTAAATAATATTAACAGCTTACTTAATAATTATAATATAAAAACTATATATAGAACTGAGCATAAATTAGACAAATACATAAGACTAGGTAAAGATAAACTTAATATTTTAGATCGTTGTAACGTTGTGTATAGAATTACTTGCTCTTGTGGCATGACTTATGTTGGCCAAACTAGTCGTCCACTTAGAATAAGATTAAAAGAACACAAAGATAATATCAGAATAGTTTGAAAATTAGAACATTAAAAATGGTTTAAATTGTCTTTTTTAGCCTACATGCAAAATACCATTGTTGGTTGTTATAATAGTTGAAATTATATTTACACAGTTTGTAATTAGTATATACGCTCCAGGATTTTTAGAGTTTGCGCACTCATGTTTTTGCTACGATAGATTCAGTTACTTCATAACCATGATAAGGTTGTTATAGTTGTTCCGGTTTCTTAGATAAATTCATAACTAATTATTATTGAAAGTTTTTAAAAATAATTCATAAAACATGGAACATCACTACAATGGTATTTAGTATCATATTATTCTCAGGTAAACATTTTTTTTTATTTCTATTTTATTACAACATAAATGTATAAAATTGTAACTTTTTTACCTTAATTTTAACTATTTTACAGAATAAACATGATTCAACGTTTATTTAACTTTGAAGTTTGGTGCAAATAGATTATATTATCTTGTCTTCTAAAAAAACTATGTATCAATTATTTTTAATCTTCTATTATTAATTTTAGATTCTTTTATATCTGAAGAGGAAACATGTCATGTTTCGAAACATCATATGATTCATACGTTTTGATTACGTTTTTTATACACTAAATATACAATTCTAAAAACCATTTTTGTCTGGAGTTGGTCGATCTGACTATTGTCTACATACATGTAATATATACCCAGACGTTAAAATAAAAAAAGAAGGATTTAACATCTCATAATCTTCTTCATATTATTCATTTTTCACAGAGATTATATGTGTTTGAAATTATACATGGTTCATATACAAGTTTTTCTTTGTTTTGAACAGCAATAGGCCAACGATGAAAAAAATTAAGATATCTCTTTATCATAATTTCTTTACTAGAAACGCTATTATCTGAATGAAGTCAAGATAGCGAAGTTGCACAACGTCGACTATGGTTGATAGATACTAGTTCCATGTATGTCAAATCGGTTTGGATGTATGTTTGGGATCAGCAGCGGATTATCTTGCTCACTGGAAGAAGGTGCTCTAGATGGATGATTAAATTGGCCAGCTTGAGTCTGCATTTTTGAAGATGATTGCAATTGAGCCTTATCAGTCTCTGATTTCACTAGTTTAGTCTCGTCCTGCTGCTCGGCACTGAGCTTGTTCCAAGCAATCTTCTTTGCCTTTATCGGTTTCCCCCTCTCTTTTTCAAAATCCGCAGCCCTTTTCATTTTTCTGGCTTTATCGTATTGAGCCCTCTGAACCCTTTTAATCTCTTCAAGTTCCTTATCAGTAGGTTTGCGTCCACTGGCTATAATATTCTGAACAAACTCAGGGTATTCTGTAAGGTGGCTCCAAGGAGCCTTGTTTCTCTTTA
>JAAAKG020138352.1:0-12653 GCA_010014905.2 Druon quercuslanigerum
AATGCAAACGAAGAATTCGAGAACAAGACTTTTATTAAAAGAGAAGTAATTTTTAAAAACTACTATGGACATTTTCAAAAACAAAACAATTACTTTAAGAAATTGTATTTTTAATAAATAAATAATATTAATTTTTAAACAATTTTTTAATTGCTCAAATTCGGTAATTCGGTCGCTTTTTCTATTATTTAGAAAATTTCAATTTCGTTAATATTATAAACAGTTCGGGAAATTTATCATCCGGAATTTTGATATTTCGGAAAATTTCTTTTTCGAGATTTTCAGTCCCATTTTAATCTTGATTCTGTAAAATGTATATACTACCAGAATAATACGTTATTGATATTTCGTTTGTCATCTAAATAAATAATTTTAGAATTTTCTTCGTATTTACAAAATTTTATTTAATTTATTTTTCTCAAAATATTAGATATGAAAGGGATATGACTGAAGACAGCGGATAAATATTCACAGATATGTAAATAGATCAATTTATAACTCCTAATTTCCACTTGGAATGGGAAAAGTTCTTTATCATAAATTATAGTTTTTATTTTTCAATTTTGTACAAAATTTTTCTAAACAAAATGAAACAGATTAAACAGTTCAAAGGCTTGAAACTTGAATAAGTTAATAAGTGTTTTAACGAGAACAATTTAATCATATTTGATTTATACTAAAAAATATATCATGATTCATAGTCGCTTTGCTAATACGCAATGGTATTTATTCTTCCTAGAAACTATATAAAAATAAAAAACATAAATACAATTTTGAACGTATTTTTTAGTGATTTGCTTGAGTATTTATTTTTTTCAATTGCACGAGATTTATATCTCCTCTCTTAAATTTCTAATGACTTGGACTACGCGATCATTATTATTTAACCGTAGTATCGTATTTTAATATTTATTACGGCGCGATATTCGATAGATGAAAATAAATAATTTCTTTTTTTATTTTTCGAAAAGGAAAGAGTTTTTGAATTTGTGTTTCAAAATTCTCGATTAAATTTGTTATTGTACAGTCGATTCTAACTAAAATTTTCAATTTTTAATATTAACTAAGATTACGATAACAGGACTCGTTTTTGTTTTGTTTTTTTTTTACTCACAGAAAGAACGAAGCTCTTAATCGAACGATTGGCAATGTTCAATATTGTCGAGAATTACCTTATAACCGATATTATCGTCTATGGATAAAATTTATTGTCTTATAATTGTAGGTTGTTAAATGAATCTGGAAATTAATTGAAATTTTATGCAAAACCCGAGCATATCAATATCAATTTACCACAATAAATCACTAAATAGCTTTCATTTTCAATTTACAGTAATCAATATACATTTAAATACCTATATTACGCACGTATCGTCTATAAATATCTACATTCGATATTGTCATCATTTTTATAAGTCTCTCCTTCCTTTCAGGGATGGACTTTTTTATTCTTCGATTTATAGGTTGATATAAATTCTCTTTGATTAATTACTTTTAAATATATCATAACAGTATAAAATAAAAATGGCCTTTTAATAATGCCGGCGTGAAATTAAAGCTTTCTTTTTAAATTAATACAAGTGAAAGTTATTACTTTAATTAAAAAATTTAGATTTTTTTTTTTCAAAGTTGGAATGAGTTTTTAAAATCGCAGAGAAGATATGTAGAAGACGATAAAAGCACATTGTTATTGCATTGTTTCAATAAGGGTTTTATCGATTAATCTAGATTTATTTCTAGATTATTTATGCTAACACGTTCCGCTCTAACGTTTACTTATGTGTAGATAAATACGCGAGTTTAATTAATTATGTGGGTAATATTGTCGTGTTTCAAGGAAGGCACGATGTATGGAAGTTCTGCCTTTTGCTATGGCGAAATATTTTTCCGAGACGCGCGATTCGACTAGTCAACGTATTTACAAAAACTAATTTTTAATAAATATACTTATTCTTGGAATAAGTAGCAAAATGAGATTTATTATCGTTAAGAGATATGCAGTTTGTTGAAAAAATTTTCAGTGTTTTGAATTAAAAAAAAATATATATAACAATAATTACTAAACTGAACTTTAAATCAAAATGTGAAAGCCATTTTGAAAAGTTTCTTTTATATTTCAAAGTTCTTTCAATCTGAATATCTATCTTTTCAATGATATTCCATTTTGTAATTCTTGAACGCGTCTCGAAAGTACTCGAAGTGAATAATAGGGTGGAGTGAAAATGAAAAAAGTTAAATCGAATCGTTTGGACATAGGGAAAAAAATTTCGTGGGTTGGAACAAAAAAAAATTGAAAAAGGAAATTTTTTAATCGGGGAAATGTCTTTTCTTCGGTTTTTGGATTTTATGTGCAAAAAAACGTTTCCTATTTGTTACCAAATTGTGAAAAATGTACAGTTAATTAATATGTTAATCCTGAAATTTCTTCAGCTTTAATCGAAGAAACATGATTTTTTTCTCGATTTACGAACGTTTTTTACATTACGAAATTTTTCCCCATGAAAACAAAATAATAGCATGGTTACTTTAATCCCAAAACCGAACTGAAGATGTTAACGATTTCAAAATTTAATTTTTTTACTTTTTTCGGTTAATTATTCACATATTTTTTCCCTGGGTCCAAAAGAGTCAATTAATTTATCACATTATCTCTGCCCTAGTGAATTGCTTTGTTTTTTAGACCTTAAGTCAATAATTGACCAAAATCTCATTTTTCCAAAGAGTCCGAAGATAAAATAATAAGCAAATTCGTCATCGTGATACCAGATCACTGAAATAATAATCCATCTTAATCTTTTTTCTAGATAACAGACTGAAGTCAATAATAATAATAATAATCCGAAATTAAACATCTTGAAATCTCGATAACAGAAGCTTAGAAAATTAGTTCGTCATCTATAAATACACTTAAATAAGTAAGTACATCAGATCCGAAAATCATTTAAGATCTTTCGCATCTTTCGCAAATTTTAAGTTTTCTTGGGCGGCATTTCTTGACTGCTTTCCTTTAGTTCAAATGCATTCCTGAAAGTTCGAGGTGCTGCTTTCATCACAAGTAACAAGTCTTGTAGTAAATCTCGGCAACCGTGTTTCCCTGCATCCTGCACTCCTTCTCATAGTGGACTTTTCCAGGCACAAGTTTGCCTTTCGGCAATTGTCTGTGTCTCGGTATTCTGTAAAGTTTGCTCAAGTAGTCTTCTTCGTCTTCGCTATTGTAATTGACGACTTCAGTCTGGTTGGCCAAGTGCTTTCGAAAATACTCTTCGAGACTACAGTCATCCTGAAAGGAAGACGACGGCCGAGGATCTCTATCCAGAATTGCTTCCAACTCTAAAGCCGTCAGATCTTGAAGACTTTTCGGGTACCTACTGATCCTGCGGATATCTTGCGGACGGATCTGATCAGCAAAGTTGAAAGTTCTCTTACGTTTAGGCAAGGTTGCATAATACGGTCTTTGATTTTGACCACCGTTCCGTAAAACTGGATTTATCTTCTGTAGAACTTCTCGCTGAATTCGCTGTCTGCGACGACGACGTCTCTCGACTTGACTCAATTCATGAAGGAACGAGTTTCCTGAGCAATTTACGTTCTGTCCTTGGTATTCGACAAGACAATTTTTTTCTGAAGACCGATGTTGAGGATAGTAGGATATCTGCTGAGTGAAACCGTTGCTTCCCAGATTTTGATTGTAGACTTGTATTTCCTGTCGATTTGGTAGCAGGCCCCGCGACTGCATAAAGTGACCGACATTTTTTGAGATTTTGCCCGTCTTCTCGACAAAGATATCACAGTAATCGGAGAATTTTCGATGATTTCTCCGGGGGAAGATGGCGGAACAGTCGAACGTTGTCCGCTGATCGATGCTGATGGGATTGGTTGTGCTGTAGAGGACTCGCGAATCGTGCTGGGTTGGATAAGCTCCGCTGGGCAGTGGCTTGTTGGCCTTTTCTAGATTCGATAACCCTCCTGTGAGGGAGGCCTTATACTACCGAGCTTGGGCGTAATCGGGATTCATCTCGTCCAGCTGTTTTCCTTTCGTTTCTGGAACGCAGCATACCACAAAACATAAACCACACACAGCCACTGCCGCGTAGAACCAAAATGCACCGTGCAATCCCAGGACCTGGAAAAATAATTCACAAATAAATCACAAGAAATCTGAATCAACGTTAAAAAATAAAAAAATAAACTGTAGACTTTAAATGCACTGCCATTAGTCCATAAAATGTCACCTATGTATCTTTGGAATGAAACAGGTCAATTCCAAAGTGTTTCCCGTTTTTGGTAAGATTTCTCTGTTTAGTTTGGTCACATTTTTTGTTTCAAACGAAATTTAAAAAAAGTTTTTGCACCCAGTAGCGCTTGGGCTGTTATATTAAGATCTGGTGAAAATAAATGTAGGTCAAATTCGAATTCAGCGCAAAACAGTACTTAGGAAATTAGGTGTTTCATTCCACAGATACATAAAAATAACATTTTGTTAACCATTGACATCAGCATTTGAAAACTTTTGAAATTGATAAATTTCAAAGAATATCGTTACGCAATTCATGAATGGCGCATGTGTGATTTCATTCATAAAAGAGAGCGTTCTGAGAAGAGTTCTGTTTTAAAGCGTCATTCGTTTTACGTGAATTTTCGCACGAGTTACCAAGGAAACACCCGTGTTTACAGCAGCGCGAGATGGGTGCCGACATCCTTTCATCTTGAGATCGTTGTACTTCCGCTTAGTGTGCGAGTTTTTTTTATGGAAGTTTACATACCGGATCGTTTGAAAGGTGCTTTGTACGAGACAGTATGAACATTGGAATGTGCAAAAAAAAAGGAGATTTCCAATCTCCACCTATTTCGGATTGTTTCCTTTGTACTGATAAAAGATTATTCCTCTTTCATTCATTTGTAACATTATTGATTATTACCGTCCTAGGACTTTAGTAAATGAAATAAGAATTGCAAGAAATAACTTTCATTTGTCATTGTCGCCTTTTGTTCTTCATATTCTGAAAAAGATGATGCTATTGATTCAAATAAATATGCGATCGAATTCATAGCATCGCTTTTGAGCCGGACTAAATAATTATTGTTTCATTGAATAATCACTTGAACCAATAGTATCTGCTTTTGAATGTTTAATATTGGGGGAGGACTCACCTGCTGAAAGTCCATGAAGAGCTTGATGCCAAGGAAGGCGCAAAAGTAGCTAAAACTTGTACTGATGCTTGAACCGAGTCCTCTGTACTCCAGAGGGAAAAGCTCACCAATCAATAGCCACGAAATTGGCGATATGCCCAGTGCCAGAGCCGTTGTGAACACGAGCACGCACAACAAAGGTATCCAATCGTGTTGTCCAATCATGCTTGGATCCGGATATCCGAGATTTTGATTTTGTTGCATAGAGTTGTAGTAAGCATAGCTACCAAATCCTGCCAGGGCCAAGGACATGAAGACTGTACTTGCTATCAACAGCGGCAATCTCCCGACGATGTCGATCAGAAATCCTGTCAAAGTGTCATACATGTCATTTTGTCCAAGATTTTAAAACTAATCTTTATGAACCCTAGATGAAAAACACATGTGAATGTTTTGGTAGTTTGGAATTTAGACCCAAGTAGTTGCAGATATTTTGAAATTAAGATTTTGATTACTTGATATTCTGATTATGTCCTGATTTCGAAAACATTATATGGCGCTAATAATAATTGAACGCAGAAAGACACGCGAGTCAGAGACAAATCGGAGCATGTGTGAAAAAAGCTCCACTAAGGTGTTTACTCAGAAAACAAAACGAGTCTCTTTTAATGAATAATTCTTAAATTAGCTACTGTGTGTGTTTGTTTTGAAGGGATAGTATGTTTAGAAGACGAAAAAAAAGTTGGACAAAAATGCGTGTCAGAATAAAGTAAAGCTAAAGTACTGATAAGGTAAACTCCATATCCTGGAACGAAAGGTCACCAACTCAACATCAGTGGATATTTTTCTTCCATGATCAAAAAGCATCATCAACTAATAAATTAAAAACTATGGTTGAGTTTGAAAGAATAATTACCTGACAACATAGATGCTAGCAGTTGCACAAATCCGATAGCAATAGTCGCTCCGTGAGGATTCATGCCACCCAGTGTTTGACGGAAAATAATAACAGCATAGTAGTTGAAGGCATTAGCCCCAGAAAATCGTTGGAAGAACATGAGTCCACAAGTGATGCCTATGGGTTTGTAGAGTCTGGGTGTGAGGACACTGTTTCTGAATGAAAGTTCGTATTGCTTGGCCCTTGAAGCTAAGATGTTGGTTTTGATAACCTAAAATTAAATTAATTAAATATGTTAGATATCGGGAATTTGGAACGAATGAAATTTAAAAGAAAATATTGTTACAATACCTGTAATTCCTGTCCGATATCCACGTGTGGTCCACGGAGCCATTGCAAGCTGCTAGCAGCTTCTTCATCCTTGCCATTCAAAACAAGATAAGAGGGCGTTTCTGGAATGAAGAGCGTACCCAGGAAGAGCATTGAGGGTGCAATAGCCACCAACATTGCACTTTGCCTCCAGTTCAAGTAAGAGCCCGCGATGTACGATAGCAGCACTCCCACGTGGCCAAGTACCTTTAATATTGCTGATAAACAACCTCTTATACCTGGGAGGGATATCTCAGAGATGTAGACCTAAAATATATTGTTAGGTATTAGTATTAGATAGCGAATGTCTATCCTTAAGGCATTTAGTTTTTTTTTTAACAAGAAAGGGGTTTTTGGTACAAAGTTAGAGCGCAAGGTCGGATACTTTCCGGACAGGCCTCGTATGCGCCGCTTTGCCTCAGTTTACGGTAATGACTAAATGATACTAAATTTTAACACTTTTGCTGCGATTTTTGTTCTCACCTGTGCAACCATCGTGATAATTGAGCAACATAGTCCACCAACAAAGCTGGCAGTGTAAATTAGCTCGACACAAGGGGCAACCCCGGTAAGAATCCAGCAGGCGACGAGGGGTACAGATGTCATTCGAAGAGCTAATCTACGTCCTCTCCTCATTAACCAGTCTCCGATCATAGCCCCAAACCAAGCTCCCAACATCGATAGTGACGCAACCCATGAGGCTTCTTGTGGAGAGACTCGGAATTCTGACCTATACAACAAAAAAGATTTTCTTATCGGAAATCTGATGAATATTTATAGTGGGTTTTTGATCCCTCTTCGTTTTTTTAAGATGAAAGCTGGTTAGCCAGCTCATTCTATGTTTTGCTTTTTTTCTTGTCCAAAGATACCTTTTGAAACTGAATTCATTCCAATTGAAAAGGCTTCACACTAGTTTTTATTTTTTAGGGACTTAGTACTACCAATCGGGGTCATTATGGATCAAATTTTATAATCAATAATTCAGTGAGTTTTGCTTATTTTTTAATGAGACTTTCGGTACATTTTATAAGAAATATTCTTAGGATATACAGAAAAATCTTATTAAGAAAAGAACATTTTGTTGACGGTCGTCAAATTTAAGTTTTGTGAAGTGATACTGATCCTATCTAAAAAAATTTTGTAACGATATGTCTAAAAAATCTTGCTATCATTGTTGTTGAAAACCTGATTGGGTTTTTAAAGATTAAAAAAAAAGCTTTAAAGAAATCTTCAAATTTGAAAACTTTAAGTTTTGTTAGTTTTTTTCACTATAAATTAGCATTTTCAATAAAAAATCATTAAGATTTCTTATTTCCACCAATTTTAGGTCAAAGATTAAACATTTTTCAACATGATTTCATGAGTTTTGAAAAATTTTGGGTATCGTTAGAGTTTTACGTCGAAAATTGGTATTTTCAAACTAAGCTCAAAATTTAAACAAGCTTTTAGATCTCTTAACAATTTTGGATTATGTTATTGTTTGCATCGGAATTTATGGTTCGAAAATTTCATTCGTCTTTTTCTATTAAAAATCAATTTTTATTTGTTAAAAATGAAACGGTTTGTTTGAAAATTAATTTATTTTGTTTGAGGATTTAACAATTTTCTAAAAAATTCTACTTTTTTGGTTAAATTCAGGTGTTTTTTAATTGAAATAAAAATACTTTTTATTGAAATATCGACTATTGTATTTCATATTAAAAACTCATGTTTTTAGTTTAAAATTTGTACGTTTTGGTTAAAATTTAAAACTACTTTCTTGAAAATTATTGTTTGGTTAAAGATTCATAATTTTGTAGAAAATTAATCTTTTTGGTTATGGATTGAAGTAATTTGTTGAAACTTTTTTACGGTTGAAAATTCAAATATGTTTTGTAGAAGATTTTTTTATCGAAAATTAATTTTTTTAAATGAATATTTAAATATTCCATTTTTAGATGAAGTGTTATGTAATTTGACGAAAATTTGTCTTTTTGGTAGAAAATTAATCTTCTTGGTTGAAAAGTCAACTACCTGGTTTCAAATTTATATATCTCATTGAAAACTTCTTTTTTGAGTTTGAAAACTAAACTTTTAGAGTGAAAATGTAACATTTTGATTGACAATTGAACTATTTGATTAAAAATTAACTTTTTTAAATTTCATATTTTCGGGTTGAAAATTCAACGGGTTTAAATAGAAAATTCGTTCTTTTATCTTTAAAATACAATACTTTGGTCCAAAAGTCACCTGTTATGCAAAAGATTCATTTTTTAAAATAAAAAATTAATTTTTTAAATAAAGCGAAAACTTTTTTTTATTGTGTTCTTTTATACCACTTTGCTCTTTAAAATATAAAAGCAAAGAGATGTTGTTTTAAAAAGAACGTCTTGAATTAAAAATTCTACAATTTGGTTAAAAATTGGTGTATTTTATTAAGAATTCGTCTTTTCCTATGTAAAATTAGTCTTCTGGGTTGAAAATTCATTTTTTTTTACTTGAAAACTCTACATTTTGGAGGACATTTTTTTTATCTTTCTTGACCCAAAAATCTTTCATTTTTGAGGATTCAAATTTATGGTTAAAAATTCGTATTTTATTATTTAATTCAACTGTTTTTTATTTAAAATGACAATCTTTCCTTGTTCAAAATATCAACTATTACATTTTTACATCAAATCTTTTTCGGTTGAAAATTCGCAAATTCTTTTTTCAAAGTTGAATTCAAAACTTAAGGACCCTAAAAAGTGGAGATGTGTGCTTACTCATATCAGAAAAGACTGAAAATAGGGTCTGATAATTAGTGGGATAAAATTTTTGTCAAGGAAATTGAGTGGCCTTAAAAACTGCATGTACTGTCAAATGGGTTAATTTCGGACATGTGGGATAAATTCGGACCTCCTAAATTGATAGTTTAAATTACTTGAGATGGTTTTAACCAGAATTTGAAATCAATTTAAGCCTTAATCAATTTAATTAATTTAAAAAGTCCGAATCGAACCCATGTCCGAAACTGTTCCGTTTGACGGTAGCTGATAAACAAATTTTAATTTTTTAATTTTGCTTCCTGAAATAATTCTGGATTTGCTTTTGGACTGGTTAAAGTATAAAAATGCTCACCAGGTATCATTGCGTGTTGTTTGATAAAGGTGAGGCTGTTGATTGTCTAGAATGGAATCTAATGCCGGTGATGTGTAGCCCTTTGATAATCCTGACGACAGAGTTCCCATTGATAGAGCCAAAGACGCCAGAACCTATCAATCATAAAGGTAGATCTGCTTGTGAGAAAATTTTGATATTTGATTGAAACGGTTTGTTTTCGTATAAAGAAAAAGAAACTATTACATCGTTGATCTTAAGAGCAAGAAGAGTTTCAGTCAACGCTTGATCTGAAAATAGCATTGCTTAAAGAGAATGTGCACTTTGTGTAGCATGCAAGTGCTCCCGAACAAGAAGAGCAAAACCAGACTTGTCTCGTGGTCATTATTTCAATTATATTCTCGACGGATTTACTACAGAAGAGAAGCACACTGTTTCCATTTTGATCATTTTCCATCGTTCTACCGCAATAGCATTGAATCTTCGCGCTTCGATTAATCTTCCCGCATGCATGGTTGATCCTTACACCACTTTGCGCCTGCCGGTTCTCAAATTTGGGCCAAGCTTTTACATTGCGATTTAATTTGTACCATTTTTAATTGCAACATTTAGTTTATTATTCATATTAACATTAAATCAACAAATTACTTTTGCTAGTTCACGCAACTGTATGGACAAAATAATATTAAGTGGATATCGATACCATTTTGTTGGTTTACTAAACAAATATTCTTCTAACCGTATTTTATGATAAGCTGATGTTAATTCATCTTGACCATTGACAAAACATAACTAAAATAAAGAATTGTATTTTTATTTGAGATATTCCGTTTTAATAGATTTGAGGAGTCTGAAAATCAGAGATTATTGACATTGAGGAGACAATCTCTTAATTTGAAGATGTTGTGTTTTGTTTGGTATACTGGTCCATGTTGACCAGGTAAGAATGTAACTAGAAAAGGTTGCATTTTTTTCAAAAATTTAACATCTTCTTATTAAATTCTTACTAACATCAATGACCATCAGCTAGCTTATTTTATTCAGTGATAAAACACAAAATAAGGAATTGTGTTTTTGTTTAGGGCAACTTCACGTTTTATGAAATGGAGATTTCGTTTTCTAAAATCATAAAAATTTTGTTTTTACAAATTGAGAAACCATTGGTGTAAGGACTGTCCGGACGTATAGACTCGGCCTTAATTTGTTTGGTTTATGTTTGTTTTTAAGGTTATATAAATATAATTTTCCTAAACTTCTTGACAAAATTCAATAAGATTTTTAAACATTTCATATACGTCTCATTACAATTTTTTCAAAGAAAAGTTAATCTTATACCAAATAATCTGAAAAAAGATAAATTTTCTACTAAATAGCTGAATTCTCAACCAAAGAAGATTGATTTTCGACCAGTTGTATTTTTTATCAAAAATGTTAATTTTAACACAAAATCAGTTGAAATCATTTTTGAAAAAATTAACAATATAATTGAATCCTCAAAAAAATTAATTTGAATCCAAACAGTTGCAATTTTAATTTAAAAAAAAAATAAATTTCTGCCACAAGAGATCAATTTTCAAACCAAAAACACGAATTTTGAAACAAAAAAGATTTTTCAGTCAAGAAAGAACAAAAATCTTAGGGAGCTTATAATTTAAAGGAAAAAATAAATTTTGATACAAAGTAAAAGAAATTTATTTTTAATTTCTTGTAGTTACTAGCTTTAAGGGTAAATGAATTAAATTTTTTAAAAAGCATCATAAAATTGCATAAAGATGATTGTTTTTCTGAAAAATCATCTTTTTGGGTAGAAAAATAATTTGTAGTGAAAAATTCATAATTTTAGTTGAAAATTCATCTTTTTGGTTGAAAATAAAAATATTTAGTTAAAAGTCAAACTATTTTGTAAAAAAAATTTTTTCTAGCTTAAAATTCAACTATTTCTGTTGAACATTCATAATTTTATTTTAGAATTCATCAGTTTGGTTGAAAATTAAATTTCTTTTAACTAAAAATTTAATTATTCAATATCGGATTGGCAATTAATAACCTAGTTGAAAATTTTGATATTTTGTTGAAAATTAATTTTTTAACTTAAAATTTAAATATTTAATTTGTTATTAAAAACAGTTAAAAAAATATTTTTAGTTGAAAATTAATGTTTTTTGTTGAAAAATCATTTTTTTTGAGTAAAAAAATAAAAATATTTAGTTGAAAGTCAAACTATTTTGTGAGCAATTTATTTTTCTAGTTTAAAATTTAACTATTCCTGTTAAAAATTCATCATTTTAGTTAAAAATTTAAATTTCTTTTAACTGAAAATTTAACTATTCAATTTTTGATTGACAATTTATAACTTTTAGTTAAAGATTCTGGTATTTCGTTGAAAATTAATTTTTTAACTTAAAATTTAATTATTCCATTTTTTAATAAAAATTGATATTTTTCAGTTGAAAATTAATGTTTTTTTGTTGAAAATTCATCTTTTTGGGTAGAAAATAAAAATATTTAGTTGAAAGTCAAATCATCATTTTATTTAAAGATTCATTAGTTTGGTTAGAAATTAAATTTCTTTGAACTGAAAATTTAACTATTCAATTTTTGATTAACAATTCATAACTTTTAGTTGAAAATTCTGATATTTCGTTGAAAGTAAGTTTTCAATACAAAATTCAATTGTTTAATTTCTGCTTAAAAATAGGTATTTTATCGTTTAAAATTCAACTATTTAGTAGTGAATTCATATATTTGCTTGAAAAATCGTCTTTTTGGTTGAAAATTCAATCATTTTAAATTTAATCAATTTAGTAAAGTACCCACATTAATTTTACCTGAATGTATAAGAAGATAAAATCAAAAATGGAATTATTACTCAAATTGAAGTATTTTAGAAACAAATTCAAGAAATTTTTAGTCGTCTTTTTATTCTAAAATTTAAGAAATTTAAATTAGATTGAAATCTAAATCAAAAATCCTACGTTACGTCCAATCATAAAATTGATGGAAATTCCTGCAAAAAACAAGAATCTAACGAACAAATTTGGACCACACCGAACAATAAAACAAAAAAAAAACTTTTTCCAATTGCAATCTGAAAAAAATTCTTGCTAAAAACAAAAATTTCAGACAAAAATAAAAAAGAGGAAAGAAAAATGAGAAGGCAACCAACCACATCCTCTTC
>JAAAKG020138353.1:0-12652 GCA_010014905.2 Druon quercuslanigerum
AGAGTGGGAATGGATCGCGTGGTGGGAGATGCACGTGCTCTTTCTCTTTCTCTTCTTTCTCTCTCATTTTCTTAAATGTAAAATGGTTGCCTACCGAATGGATAAACGTCGTATGCGAGAAGGAGTCTCGCCCTATGCGAGTCGCGTATAACAAGAGTGGTTGACTACATTCGCATTCCATCACGAGGCATTTCATATTCATATTTCGTATTCGTAATTTTAACCGAACGCGTCCTCGGGTTGCGGATAGAGTGTCCCTGTACCAAGGGTTTCTGCTAAATATAGTTACAAAAAATTAAACGGCAGTCGCGGAGAATAGTTCAGGGGTGGTCCCGAAGGAATTAACCCCTAAGCTGAATGGCACCTGGTTGAGGTGTTTAGATCGGTGACTCTGAGATACTGGGCGACCTCTCAGAGTACGCAGCCTTATCCTCTTATGCGGGGCTGTACAAGGATGGACGAACCCCTAGCTTCTCGTGGGAACAACAATGATAACACCAAACATAGTTGTAGTAAGAACGGTTCAAAGCAATAGAACGCGCAGCGCTCCTGACAATGGGTCGGCAAAGATTGCTGACCACTCTAGAGCTGGGGGAGCCAATGAAGATGGAGTTAATGCGATGGATCGGAGGAATCTTGAGGATTTTAGGTGGACAGAGCGACAAAATCACTACTTGTTAGAATGTTACGATACGAGAATAACTCTTGAACGAGAGAATTACATGGCACGAGTGCATGCTCTGTGCTATGAGAAACACCCAGAGCTATCGCACTTTTCGCATCAACGTCTGCGAAACCATGCCGGAGTACTCCAAAAAAGGGGATATCTAACGGGGAAGCAGTAGAGAAGGAGAGGTGACAAGACCAACCGTGGACAGGCATCCCAAAGAGGACGGGGGATGCTTTACGACCCAGAGAAACGTCAACACCCAGGTTTCTCGCAAGCCTAAAGATCTTGCTGAAATGGGTGAAGAGCTTCGTGGTCAATTTTTTTAGGAATCCCACCTCTGGATTATCACCATAAAACAAAAACAATGGTTGATTATAAGACCAAAAGACGAATGTATCAACTCGCCATAACGATAGGCCGGGCAAGACAGTACGCGTCCCGCACTCAGTGTGTGATTGACTATATAACATCTGGCAGGCATTTTACCGCCAAGGTTCAAAAGTTCGCGCGTTAACTCCGGATCCGTTATCACACAATTAACAAGTCAAAGCTGCTAGCCGTCAGGCGGCATATTGTTAAGAGAATATGGATACTATCTGACGATAAGAGAAGTCTTAGAGCCGAGAGAGAGGTGGGTCAGAGAAAACCAACAGTTTCTCTCTGACCCATCTCGACTTTTCCTAGACTCTCCAGTTTCTGTCGACCACCCGCCCAAACCAGAGGAGGTCGAAGTCTTTTGGAGAGAAGTCTACGAAGTGCAACATAGACTTGACTAAGACTCAGAGAACATAAATAGCTTCGAAGGATTCCATCATAACAACATCTGAGGAAGAATGCTCAACCATTACTACCGAGGAGGTGAAAAAAATATTGAGAGGTATGAAGAACTATTCCGCTCCAGGACCAGATGATATCAAGACCACCTGATGAAAGAAGTTTCCTTCAACCCATTACCATCTGGCTCGTATTTTCACCCTAAATTTGAAGTCGGAATAGCCAATTCAGGGCAGTTGGTGGAAGAACGCACAGTACGCCTGCCGAAAATGGGTAACTTAGCTGACCCGAAGAATTACAGGCCAATCGCTTGTCTGAACACGCTGTATAAGATATTTACAGCTATCCTAAATGATAGGATTGTTCGGGCGATCGGACCTGTATGGCAAGAAATGTATGAACAACGCGGGTCAAAGAAAGGCGTAGCAGGATGTCGGGAGAACCTGCTTATCGATAGATGTGTCTGCAAATTATTTAACGCAATTTATCTTAATAACGGGGTTAACTTGATACAAAAAGCGGTTGAGAACAGAGTTGAGCGCAAATTAGCAAGATACGTTTAGAAACAGTAGGAACAATGCGAATTGCTATCACGCTTGAATGAGCACCATTTTTTATGTTGATATACGTGTTGATTATTTGCAGCACGTTGGTGATCCCGTGTGAAAAGATGCCTTGGTAAAAAAACCAACCCATTCAAAAATTTTCAGGTAATGGTAAAGAACGGCCAATGCAGTTCCTAAGGTATTTCGAAGTTTACATCAGTGCTGTTGACGTTAGTAAAAGGCAGCAGCTTTACGTGAATTTGGCTTCCTTGGAGGGCGTGGCCAAAGACTGATGGAATCTCATGTCTTCGGACGAAGATAAGGTCGACTCTTTTAAAGTCAAATAAAAAAATAAATAAAATAAATCCGCAAATTCTGGAATGAGAGCGTCTAACACCAAGTAAGCAGGGAGTTGGAATTTGGATATTATAATCCGCAAAGTAAAATCTCTCGGGCGGCTTGTGCTATCCTAATAACAACGAATGCCAAGGATTTAACTCCACCTCCTTTAAATTCCGATATCAAAGCATTAAGGATTTCGAGGGTTTAGTTGAACTTCTTGAAATATTTGACTTGAGTCACCTAATGAATATTGAAATTTTTAAGGACTCAGTTTCCGCACAACCAAGATTCTACTCAGCGTTCATATGGTTATGGTAGTCAACGTCAATATCTAGGTCAAGATAATAAACAGGGAGGCTATAATCAGGTAGGTAGGGGTAATCTAGGCTACAACCTTCTCAACATTATGATCCATAAGCTTCGTTAGTAAATGCAAGCGCCAATAATCATACCAGGGAATTACCCTCCACATCAAAGATCCATGTACCCAATAATACGGGAATAGAAGCCCAAATGACTCCTCAGGAAAGTCAAAATCTAAATAACCTCGATCAAAGTAACACTACTGAAAATCATCCCTAACCAAACCGCGGTTCCCCTCAATCAAGGATAATGTATGCCAAACCTTGGAGCAGCGATATTCTAACCTAACTTTCCTCAGCCCTCTAAAAGCCGCTCTCAGAACTCCCCTAATCCTAGCCTAGTTGTAAACTTCTAAGCCTCGAGTTTGAAAATAATGTTGTACCTGGGCGGATTATAGGGACAATCGCGAGGCAACTTGAAGAAAATTTAATAATGAAGGATGTCCCTAGTGTCGAAGTTCCTACGGATTTACGTTAGGAATTGTTAGAGAAAAGACGAAGTGCTTATTAAGAGATATGGCAAATGTCCAATTATCAAATTAAATTTAGAAAATAAAACTGTCCAACCGGTGATTGACAGGGCCAGTGAGGTAACATGTATATCGGAGTCGTTTTACCTTGGAGAATATTGTTAATTTTAAAAAATGCGAATAACTGCCAATTGTAAACATGTCCATAGTAGGTGCCAGAGGTTCGAGACCTGTACATATTAAGAATGTACACTACGTACAATGAATCTTAAAAGTTGCCTATCTTTGAAGTGATTTATAAAGTCGAAAAAATAGGTCTATTATTAATTTCTGTAAATCTTGACGATGGCTTCCAAGCATACATTAGAAAAAAAATTGAGTTACAATTGATAATTTAAAAGGATTTATTTACAGGTTTAGTTTTTTCTTTTTATTTAGATAAAATATACAATTCTTATTTAATCTTAATGATCAAAGTCTCATTTTATTCTTCGAAGGATTCTCTAAATTTCTATTTGGGTGATTTTTATTAAAAAACATTAATCTCAAAATCATACCATTATTATTGTTATAAACAATGATAGTTTAAATTTTAATTAACACCACTCAAATAGAATTATAGAGAATTCTTTCAAGAATAAAATGAGACCTTGATCATTAGGATTAAATAAGAATTGTAAACAATTTTAACCTGCATTTTTTTTCTAAAGTACACATAGAAGCTTTAGTCAAGATTTCCAGAAATCAATAATAGATCTATTTTTTTTTAAATTATTTTAAAAATGGTCGACTTTTGTCATTGATTTTATCTAGTGCACATCCTTAATTATACGTGATTGTTTCTATGGGCGAATGGAAAGGCTAGTTTGTATTCATAGTTGTGCCAAAATATTTTAAAGAGGTTTAAATAAAAAATTGATTTTGAGAATAACACGGTTCCATTAAAAGACGTGAAAAGTACTATAAAAATCTGTTTAATTGAGATCAGGGATGTTTAGCCTTTTCTTCTCGAACTTTTCCAGTACCGATGGCCCTTCGAAAGCTTGTAGGCGAGAAAATCTAAATTATTAAAAACAGGTAGAATTCGGCATTTTAACAGTGCATACATCAATCCGCTTATTATAGTCATTAGGAAGAAGGTGATATTCGTCTTTGTTTGGACGCTAGGAAACTAAGTAACTTATTAATATATGATCATGAATGCTCTGAACCAATAGGTACCATATTCCAAAGCTGAGTGAGTGCGAAATTTATATCGACTTTACACTTGGGGATGAGTTTCTGGCAGAATCCTCTCAAACCAGAGTCCTGCTAATACAATGCTTTCTTATTCGAGGTAAAATGTTACGAGTTTTGCGTCACACACTTCGGACTTCGGAGATCGATGATCTGCTATGCATATCCCAGGATTTGTATCAACACTTTCATCCTTTAGACATGGTTTTCCAACGCTTAGAAGAATATAACCTTAATATGAATTTTTAAAAATCTAAATTTCTTTGCCAAGAAGTAAAAGTTTTAGGATACATATTGACTTCTAGGGTTATCGAACCGGACCCAAAAAAGTTGAGGGCGATAAAAGAATATCCTCGACCAAGTGAAGTTAAGCACCTGCGTGGTTTCTTAGGACTGATCAAGTTTTTTACCAAAGAAATTGTTCCAGTCATGGAACTCTTAAAGAAGGGGGTGATATGGGAATAGTCACCGGAGAAGGAAAATGCTTTCCTACGTACAAAGGACTTACTCTGCCAGCACATCCTTCTACATTACCCCCGTTTAACGACACCCATCTTTTTTAAACTGGAGCCAGTGACGTCGCACTGGGTGCGGATTTGTATCAATTTTATCCTAAAGAAGGAAATCAGCCAATATCATATTTTAATAGAACTCTTAAGGGGCCGAAAATAAATTACTTCAACACTAAGAAGGAATTACTGGCCATTGTTTGGGTGTTGATGAAATTACGTTTACTCATTTATGGTACGCGGTTCACTATTAATCACGATCACCGTGCGCTCATATTCATGCAAACCTGCAACCTTACAGGTTCTAGAGTAATAAGCTGAATATTACCTATCCTAGACTATACCTTTAACATCGAATACTATGAGGGTAAATTCAACTTGTTAACTGATTCGTTCAGTAGAATTCCATATAATCTAGATGATAAGGTCTCAGATATCAAACAAGGACGGATTTCCCTATATCATTTAGCTACACAAAGTCCTTCAAAACTTCGCTAAGGAACAAAGTAGTGTTCCGGCTTTATATCAAAAGTTTCGCAATATATATGACAAGAAGTCAAAAAGGTACATAATCAAGGATGATTTGTAATACTTCCTTGATAAGCAAAAAAAAAACTTAGTTTGAATCCTGCAAGCGTAAAGTACGTGATCGCTGAGTGTCTAGATATTTACGGTCATATAGGCACTCTCAGATGCTTTCTAATTTTAAATGAGAGTTTTCATTATCCCAAGTTTACCAAGGTAATATGGCAAAGAGTCCTTATTTGTCCCTCTTGACAATTAAAAAAGGTTGCTAACCAAACTTGCTTCTCCGACATGAGAAATATTGCTCCCTCCAAACTTGAGGAATTACTTTCCATTTACTTTTACGGCGCTCTGTCTGCCACCAAGGGAGAATTTAAAGTACAAAATTTCAACTGTAGATACTTTCAGCAAGTTCGTCAAATTTTATCCTATGAGAAGAGCAACAACCAAAAATGCTCTAATATCCTCAAGGATTACATCCCCAAATTTGCGAAGCCCAAGAAGATTGTATGCGATCACGGGACCCAATTCGCATCTAAAGATTGGATAGATGGTCTAGAACAAGATGAAATCAAAGTAATCTTCTTATGTATAGGCCACCTCCAGGTAAATATGCTGGATCGAATACACCACGAGCTTTCCAAATTCTTTCGATCACTTCTAGGGGGAAAACACAACTCTTGGTGGAAATGGATCAAGATCATCGAATGGTTCATGAATGAGACCCATCACAAAACTGCGGAGTTTATGTCTATCAAAATTCATTATAAGATTAGGACATCCCGCATTTAAGAAAAATGGTTGAAGCTGCCCGCGGAACCCAACGGATAATCCGTATGATCGAAAGATCGATTAAATTCTTAAATGAACCTTCCAAAGTTGCCAAAATTCTGCAGATTTATGAAGGCCCTTTTATAATTAAATCGGTTCATCTCGGAACGTTTATTCTTTATGATACCACATCACATTTAGACAAGTAACAATACCACACGCAAGATTTGCAACGCTGCATCAGTAGAGAGGTTGAACCTAGTACTCATGCCAATGTCTGAGCAAGAATACCCAATCCTGTATTGTCAAAAACAATACTCTAAATGTAAGCGCTTGGGAATAATCATATGCGCGCATGCATCAATCAGATAATAAGTGATTTTAGGTAGTTACGTTATTTTATACTTTTAGAAATTAACTTTTTTCAAAAGAGGGAATATAACAAAAAGAATATGGCGATAAGAAAGAACACCTAGCAGAAGAATAAAAAAAATAGATATATAATACAAAAATATGAATATATATACATACATATATCTATAATATATTCATTCACACGTAGATTTATTGTGATACAAGTGTAAGAAACCTATGTTTCAATAGTAATTAGATTCACCAAATAGTGGTTACATGTTGACTCTTCCATTGGAGACATTTCCTTAAACCATTGACTATTATAAAAATTAATCATACCCACATTTTTGCACGCATTAAACAATGTGGTCCGTTTTTAATATAAGTAAACTGGTAAACAAACTTAGATTACCTTAGTATATCCCTAATGTACAAACGCATCTAAATGCCCTCGTTCATTATGATCGTTTCATTATGATCCTTAACTCTAAGGGTTCGTAAACGACCTTTCCATCTGTGCTGTACCACGTTCGAAATATCAGATCCTAAACAGGAGGAAGTAGAGGCTAGAAACAATAATTTTCTTAATGCTAAAACTATCCTAATGGTTTCAATACGCGAACTCCTCCCTGGGAAAACGGAAACCTGCACAACCTCAGAATGGCTCTTATACAAAGGTGCTGGTACTTAGTTTCCCGGGAAAAAACCTGTATCCCTTTTTATCATTAAGTTAAAATCCTCAAATAAAACCCCTCTATTACCCAACGAACGTGTCACAATTCACAAATTCTTGGAATACTCTGAAGATAAAATGAAATCCTATAGACACTGACGTCTCATATTACCCGAGAAAACCTGTAGTCACATCCTGGACCAACCCTTTAATGTAATAGGCCCCTAGAAGGCAACAATTCTACTTATATAAATATACACATAATATTTGAAAAATAATCTCTCTAATAATTATCTCTGAAACATTCTAACAGCAGCACTCCTATCAAATCCCTATTACAAAAATGATTTTTATTGCTCAAAAATTAATGAGATTTTGCCCTGTATTCCTCCCTCATCGTCATAAATGAGATCCATAGTTCTTCCGTTTTGCCAGTTCTGGCACGTCTAAACAGCAGCAACCCAGCAGACTCTTGTGGGTTTGACAGTTCTTTTCATAAGTAGATTTAATGGCCTCCGTGAAAATCTTGACCGCCATTCCCATGGTATCCATTTCTCTAATTGACCTGGGCACATCTGAGAGTGCACTCCTTAGTTCCGTGAAATGCTGCCCCCAGTCTGTTCTTCTGGGATTTCTGGCCCCCTTAGGACCCGCGGATACGATGGAGTCTTACTTAAACTCTATACGTAAGTGATCTGAGGGAGTCGGGTCGTCTCATACTCTCCACTTCTTGTAATTGTCTCTAAAACTACCGGCACTGAGAGTGATGTCGATGACTTCCTACCTGACCGAGTTATAAAATGTCGGGGTATCACCGTGTTAAGAAGAGTTCAATCAGTAGTGATTAAGTATTCCAATAAATCATTACCTCTTGAGTTAATGTTCCTGCTGCCCCACAATGTACGTACCTCTTCTGGTAGGTGGTATCGCTTTGATATGGAAAGTAGGCCCATCCGAAGACTAGTTTCTCAATTTCTCTAAAATCCGCGGTTATCACCACCAGGTCTCTCGAACACAGCTCTAGCAGTGAGACAAAGTTTACTCCTTTTGCCAGTATGCAGGCCCTTGGCTTAAACTGCTTGGGTTCCCTGCAACAAAAACTGACCTCTCCTAATCCAATGTTCCTTGATTAGTAAGATTCCTATGTGCCTTGCAGCCGTGGCCCTCTGCAGGCTCGCAGAAGTGCCTGTGTTGTGAAGCAAGTTAAATTAGGTAAGCAGTACATGGGTTGTCAGTCCGCCGATCTTTATCCGTCCCGACAAACTCCTCCTGTCTCTGGTCGACAACCTTGAAGTTGACGTGCCCAAGGTTGTAGAAGGGCGTGCTATTGAGGACCGCAAGAGGCCTCTTCTGGGATTCAGAAATTTGCACTAGTAGATGTTACTTGGTACCTCCCGATGTGTCTTCTCCGTGAGGCCGATTATGCCTGGCGATTCGCCAGGACGCTGTCTGTGACGAGGAGTTGAATCCTTCCAACCGCACTTCTGCACGTTCCCAGGGCCTTGTCTCGGACACTGTATTATATAGCCAAGCTTTAGCCACTGGATGGGCTGCGACAAATACGAAGACACCTGCCCTACATAAGGAGTAATTAACGTGTGTGTGTCTGTCCTTAGTCTCCTTTTCAAGGAACCGTTGTTGCTTTTCTTCTTTAGGGGGGACTCACAGGCCTTTCCAGTCTCCATAGCCTCCATCAGAGAGATTGGCAATCCCTCAATTTTTGGAAGAGCTGGGGACACAGTCGCCACCAGAGTTTAGCTTGCCGCAGAGATAGATTGGGGGAAAGGGTTATGTTAGACCCATTCGTGTCAAACCCCGCATGCAGGGGTAAGGCTTATTGCTCGGGGAGATCATCCGTAGCCCCTGACAGACCGTTAGGACACCTTCGTACCCCTAGGTGCCACAGTGCCATGGGCACGATAACTCCGCTCGTAGGCCACTACACGAATGGAGGGCTGTTTCTTGGTTATTGTGCCGGCCGCAGGTCATTCCCGTCCCGATTCCAAAACTGGATATCGGTCCGAGAGGGACATCGATTCGCGGATTCAGAAGGCCCGTTTTAGTTAGGGTCATTTATCCTTCAACCATACTACATTCATACATACCAGGAGAACCCGATTATAGGGATACCTTCATCCATATCCATACGCATGCATGCCGTGATCCGTTTGACCCCTTTTCCTCATACTCCTGAGTCTCCTCACCAACTACAAGGTGTTACAGACCCTAGCGGAGGTTTTCTACCATACTAAGAATCAAAATATTCTCTTTGAATAATTCTCGAAATTTGTTTTTTTCTTCCATTTATTTACTTTTTGTCCACTTTAAATTAGAGTAACGTAATAACTAATTCAATTATATTTTTCACTTGGAATGACTTCATGATGTTTAACTAAATTGATCAAAAATAATTATTTAAACAAATTATTATTGTGCATAACTATCTTTATCTATAGCATTGCCAGATATTTATGGTTTTTTTCTGAAATTTTCAACATTTTGTCCACTTTTCTATTAGTGAAATAATAATTGATGCTAGTTAACAAATATAGTTGCTTAAACCATTTATTATTGTTTATAACTCTTAGGTAAGCGCTAGAAAATTGCGGTTTTTTCTTAAATGTTTAATATTGGTTTTTACAACTAAAAATTTAAAGCAAAACAATAGATTTAAGAAAAAGCAACTTTTTAGCATTAATCCAAAAGAAAATAGTTGCAGATAAGAAGCAACTGTTTGAATAAGTGTGCAAATTGACGCAAAAATTCGCAAAACCTGTTTCTTCACTTATGGGATTTTTGCTGCCCCTATAAAACAGACTTCTAGAAATTGAAAAAAAATGAATCCGGGCGATGTGCATGCAAATTCGAGGAAAAGATGTGGACCACCGTAGTGTAGAATACTTGCCTTATCTGATGTGAGTCTTAAAATTATTATAATTTATTTTAAGGCAAGATTTGTAAATAATGCAATGAATAATTTTTAAAAAACTGCAAAATTATTATCGATTTTTTTCAACAAGTTCACAGAGGGGTCCTTTTATCACTGTTACACTTTTCCTCTTCCGAGGCCACGTTCATTATTCTAAGAAGAAATTGCCTCTGGTGGTAGCAATATGCAAATGCGACTTTTACCGACTGTGCATTTTTATTTTGCGATGCAGTACAGCCAGGCTATCAGCGCTATTATCTGTTATACCGTGTCAGTCGGCTTTCTTCACACTTCAAGTTATTGCTACACTTTTTATTTCTTATTTTTTAGTAGTTTTCATATTTTGTTTTTAAAAGACCAGAGACTTACCCAATGTCCTGCCACCGCGGAAGTGCTTCGCAGATTTCGCTATTTTTTATACACTGCTGCTAACAGCCTTAAATAATTGTAAATAATTTTGGTCAGCAGTCATCATTGTTGGGGTGCTTGTCCAGGATTAGGGATAAAAACATGACCCTACCGTGTGCAGATGAAAGTAAAATGAAAGCGGAAAATTTTTGAAGAGTTAACATTGTGTGTTTTCTATACTTAGTTTTAGTTAGTATATATCGCATTATCAAGCTTTTCTTAGAAATTCTTAAACGACCAAATTTGTTCATTTTTGTATGCGAAACATAATGTAAAAAGAAATTTTGATTAAGATAATTCGTTATTGAGATAAGGTACAAAAACTACACTCTTGTCTTTGAAAGGGTGAAAGGTCAGAAACGCATCATGAAATATGCTTCAAAACACTCAAAATGACATTTACTAGAGTTTTTGGGGTCCCTGACTCAATTTGGTGGACCACGTATAAAAAATTTTAATGATCAAGATTCACAGTGTGATAACTAAAAATCACTTACTTTGGGGGTTTTTGTTTCGCAGATAACAAACCCGAAAGCAATATTATAACATTACGAATAGCTAAATGAGCGTTTTTCTGTTTTTCGTGGACCAGGTTTTAAAATTTAATTGTATATTTTATTTATTCGGCCAGTAAATGTTTTTTTGACAACTTTAATATTTTTTAGGTTTGTCGAGGTATGAGATATTTTCCGCCTGAACAGCGCATAATGGTCAACGTTAAAATGACAAAATGCTTATACGCCATGGTAGTGCATTGTCGATATACGGGAGATCCAATGACAGGCTGGAATTTACCGCCTGTCAACAGTCCTACGTACAACGCACATCTTCTTGGGGTAAAAATTGCTTGTGGCTTAGAAATGTTAGTTACAAGAGCTCATGAAGAACTTCAAAAGAGACAAAAAGATGAAAATAATTTAAGTAACAATGAAGGCCTGCCAATGAACAAAAAGAAATTAAATTCTTATATAAGTCAACTAGAACTTTGTGGATACTTTAAAGGACTGTTAAAAGGCAGTCAAGAGCGAGAAAAACTTTTGCAGCTTGCAAAAGATTATTTTGTAAAAAATTCGAGCTCATCGGAGCTCATAACTTCAAGTGTTGAAACGGAAGCAGATAAAGCTCTGAAGCTCTGGAAGGATGTGCAAACATATGACGTGGATATACAAGGTAAATAAGAGATTTTGGTTTTATGAAAGAATTTTCAATTGGGCTAACAAATAAAATTTTTAGTGATAGGGATAGTGGCAATTTAGATATTAATTTTGACAAACAAAATTTGTTATATTCAGCTCCTTTACATTGTAGCACAAGAGGAAGCTACTTTAAGTCCTGCAGATAGCGACAGTTGGCTTACTATTGATCAGCATCAGTTGGAAAAGTTGTTGGGGGACCGCTGGGATGATAGATCAAGTAAAGCTGATAGACAATCTTCTCAAAATCTTAGAAGAAAGGTACAAGACTTCCTCGATGAGAAAACTGACGTAGAAGGAGTCCAACTTTTAGGGTTAGTCTACATTTAATTGTACACGGAGCGCAAACTTCAAGATAATAATTTTGAGAGCATAGTCTATATCCAATATTTATATAATTTTATATAAATATACGTTTAAATTTAATATTGCAGTGATCGCGAAACAAAATCAGACTTTGAAGATACTGGACGAATTGAATTTGATACGGATGTATTTGATAGTGCATTGCAAGATATATTAGATTTAGTAGTCCCTGGAGAAGATGGTGAATTCGATGATAGTTCAGAAGGTTCTCTAGGAGGTGACGGCGAAGACACTGGTGAAATGGATAAATATATAAATTTATTGGATACGGAGCTGCGAACTAAACGAGTGATGGGAGATCAATCTGTTATGTTAAAAAGTTCAGACAAGGTTGAATCCAATTTTATGGAAAGTTTAACCAGAGAGGCCGGAGGTTCTGGTCCTACCGGAAATATCATTGGTGGTCCACTTCAAAAACTTATGCATTTGCAATTACAATCACCTTCTACTGTTCCTCCTGATTTACAGAGTTAATGCATTGAGTATATGATGGAAAAAATACCGTTCACTAGCTCTACCATAATC
>JAAAKG020138354.1:0-12652 GCA_010014905.2 Druon quercuslanigerum
GCGAAATATATTTATTTACATTGCAAAACAATTTTACATATTCTCGAGCGTATAAATCACAAGATATATCATTTATCTGTCCTTCAATAAAAAATGAATAAATTCAAGCAAAAAAATATACTTTGAAATTTTTTAGAATTTTAATACAAATAAATAATATAATTAATTCATGAACTTATTTAATGCCAAAAAATATTCTCTTCGTACTTTTCTGAGACTTTCTATGTTTTGAATTTTCGGATGAGGGTTTGAATCATTGAAAGGAAAGGAATCGAAACATCTATCCTTTCGAATGTTTGGTACTACCGATGATAGTGGTGATTGTGACAGTTTCTAACGCGTAAATTCCCCTAACTTGTGAAGGAAGGTTTCCTTTGACTCGATGGCTAAGCAACGCAGTTAGGACTGGCACCAGGGAGGCTTTGTTTATGGAAGTGGGACTTAGAATAAAGATTGACGTATCCAACCTGGAGGTCCCAATGCGGAGATACCAAGTAATCGAGGACCAAGTCGAGAGCACTATTCGGACCATGCTGCTCAGATATTTTACTTTTATGAATATATACTTTTCTATCAAACAAAATTTTTGTTGAATATTATTATCCCTGACACTTGATTTTTCTTACCCACTTTTAGAAATAAAGAAAGCTGAAAATGAAAATTTGTGCTCGTACTACGCTTTTTCGAAGTGATAACTGCGTAAGCAGTTCAATCCTAAATGGTCAGACACGCTCCTAGACGTTTCAACTCGTCGCGCGCTGCCCGCCCTACGTGAAACGCAGTTAAAATTACTTTCTCACTCTTTAACTAGAAACGGCCCCATCTTTCTAAAAAAGGGTTTTGTAGCTAAAACATAACAAATACGATAGAAATTTTTTAAATCGATTTCGTTGTGGTTAACATTATTATAATATTGTTTAAACAATTAAATTGTTATTATTCTTAAGGAAACTCAAGTTGAAGGTACAAGTTTCACGTGACTGGAAGCTGATATTATTACCTTTAAAATAAAAGAAGAATCCTAACGATATCATGAGTAGAACCAGAGATAATGAATTTATTATGTAACAGAATGGGATAAACCATTAAAATTCACAATGGACGTATTTCCAGAAAAAAATTTTTTTGAACAAAAACCTCGTATACGTGTCTATTTATATACAATAAGAACTTCATAAAAAAAATTTGACAAGATTTGGAGAGGTGGCAATTTTTTTGGGTCCAAATCCGTACGATTTGTAAAAGAATGTCCCACATATGCAACGGAAGGAACCTACAACCTGCTGCCCATACCTGACTCCATAATCAAAGAAGAACTGTACACGGCAAGAGTGTACCATTAAGAATAGGACACAGTTTATTTATTGAATCTAATCGAAATTAAAGAGGGTATTTACCAGCTTGTCAACTACACCAAGGAAATGAAATGAATATGTGAAATCCACTCAGGATGCAACATGATCAAAGGAATAGAAGCTATGAGAAAAAGAGTAGAAACACTATCACGCAGATACCGAAACACAGAAACCATCTCTCGAAACCGACAGAAGTGAGGATTATTTAATTTCACTGGAAGTGCTACTGAATATCTGCTTGGTACAATTAGTGCAGAAGACGCTGAACATATCAAAAAAGATATCGACTAAGTGTGCAACAAATCTAACGGTTTAGTTGTACTAAATAAAATCAAACCAGTTTGTTACAAACTGCAATTTCGATAATAGGAGAAATAAAATATCATCAGCAAACTGATCTGAGAAAGCTAGAGAATTCGGCTACTTATCTAAATGATGTAATGAATGCGTTAGAGTTTTAAAATCAAATTTTAAATTCATTGTTCTCAATGAAATTACTTAATGAAAAGACATCGGAAATCATAAAAAATGTAGAAACAGAAATATCCGAAAGCTAAAAACGGGGTTCTTCTGTCGGAAATCGTTTCACCTTCTAGTTTTTACAATCTTTACAGAAAATTAAAAATAATGTAGCAAAAGATATACCGTACGCCGTAAACGAAAACAATTAGTTTTTATACATACGGATCAGTACCATAGACATAGCATTAGTCAACAATAAACGTATGTACAAGGTACATACGCCTATAACAGATCTACCTAACTAGATGGTAGTACTGTAAACCATACTACCTTTTTATAGTTCATTTAAGTACTACATCTACGAGGATGTCCAAAGCAAACCAATTGCTATATCACAAGATAGGACCTCCTACACTGTTTTTGATGAAAGCAATAACAGACCACTGTCAAAGACCTCTGCAACGAGTACATTTAGATGGCACCTGTCTAGGTTAGATAATCCATCATTAAGGAAGATCTTGTGAAAGGAAATATTTCACAATTAACACCAACTTCATATAAAGTTTCGCGATCGGATATCAGTGGTATTTCTTACCTCTGAACTATATGAAACTCAATAACAAATGCCCATAAGAGGGAGAAATCATCGAAACCGTATCACGATCTTCAATCTTAACCCTGGAAGATTACTGCAAGACAGTCTCTACTGATGAGGCCTTTATAGCACCCACCCATTATTACAAAGAAAGACCTGTAATTGAAAAAGAAATCAAATTGAATTTTTCAGAAGTAGAATTAAAAATCCACTCCAATAAGATCCCTTTACCTGTATTCTCTAGCAACTATATTAACCTCCAACAAGTAAGAATTTCAGCTCACAAATTGGATGTGCCCAACAGGATTATCAGTCTTTTCTAGCAACCTGACGCAATCATGCTTGGTGAACCCTCGGCACTACTGGAGTGGAACGCCTAGGATATACTAGCCTATCTGTCATATTGTTCGGAGCACTTTGGAAATGTGGTCTAGGATGGCTAATAAGTATGGTACTCTTCACCACACCGTGTGTGGAAAATCATGTATAGAGTCAAAGAATCCGCCACAATATTCCACGCACCCTATGCACCCACTGCAACGCGATTAACATACCACTTGTCCTCCACGCAGATATTTAAGAATAACGAGGACGTTACTTAATCTTGGAAGGTGGAGTCTTCCATATTCTTTTATCTTACATTTTGAAATCTTCAATACTTAAAATTATCCTTTTAAAATAAAACGTAAAACATTTCTCCTCAATTTTTTCATAATTATTAAGAAGCTTCTAACTTTTTTATTCTGGATCTTCGGATTTCTGAGTTCACTTTTATAGCCTGATTTGCATCCCAAAGCTATACACATCGGCATAACTAATGTAAGTAATTCAATAAAAAATCAGAAAAACACTATTAGAAAAATCCACCGTGTCCTTTTCACAATAATTATACAAATAAGCCGTTTTCTTAATACATTTTTAGGAGCTTTTAACGGCTCTGCATGACAACACATGGGCCTTATTTAACTGTCGATAACAGGATGCTGCTTTGCAGAAGGTCAACCCGGGTGAATTAAGGAAAGCAAATTTTAGCTCATACGACATCGATTGATCCTCCACATTTCTGTGGAAGATGCCGTGTATCCTCTTGTCGAGGAGCTGTTCATGGAAGTTTTTCGCCTGCACTTTCTTAATGTGGGTTTTCAAGACTAAGTACTCCATCTCCTCTGATGCCTTGAACAGAAACGCCCCTTTGCCCACTTCTTTGTACTTCCTAACCATTTTAAGAAGAGAGTCTCGTCCCCTTGCAACTATATGTGCTGTAATAAGAATAAGCCTGTTGTGAAGACATTCAAGAGGTAGTATATTCCAGGCATTAGTTCGAAATAATGAGTGAAATTCCAGAAGAAAACCTACGTGCAGAATTTCTAGTATGATTTTTTCGTTAAGGTGTCCCTTTTGAAATATTGAAAATGCTTGAATAGATTAATTACCAGACCAATTCTTTTAACAGTTCCAAAAGTTACTTTTGCGTGGACGGATAGTTCCCATTACTGCACGGGAAAGTGTTCCACAGTAAAAGTAGGTCATAAGTTATGATTCCTCAAATTTATCCATTTTTGCCTGTTTTTACGGGCCAAAAAGTGGCGTTCAGTTTTTTCAAAATAAATCGTGTCAGGTTTACTTTGCGTTGATGATGCTAGATTATGAAATAGAGTATACAAAAATTTGCGTAAATCTAAAGAAAAATAAGTCTTTTAGACCTATTTTTTTGGGAATCGCATGGTTTCAATAATTTAATTTTTTGCTAAAAAGAGAGAATTTACTGTTTTTGGAGAATATCTCGTATCCTGTGGATCACTCGACAACATTTTTAGAGCATAAAGGAAATTGGATTTAACATAGTGTAAGGTCACAATCTTCCTATATATAGGCATCTCATCATACCGTAAAGTAGAGCTACAATCATATTTCCAAAATTTTGTACATAATGTGTGTATATGATTTTTTTATTATTTATAATACGTCTTTTTGCATTAATAAATAAATTATTGTTTATAACAGAAGCTTGCTATCAACAGTTCTAATTACTTTTTAGCTTTTTTAAACTTATTTTTGTGGCAAAAAAGTGATTTTAATTCATTGAAATATGTGATTACAATCAGTTTTTTGCCACAAGAATACTAAAAAAAGGCCGAAAGTTAATCAGAACTGCTTATAAAAAGCTTTTGTTATTAAAAATTATTAATTTATTATTAGAAAATACGAATCATACATGATAAATAAATTATATACACACATTTGGGACAAAATTTCTTTAATATGACCGTAGTTCTACTTCACGGTACGCTCATGTGCCTCTTTGCAGGAAGAGTGCACTTTGCAAGATCATATCTCGTGAATTTTCCCGGAAAATCCAAAAAACTGGGGATCTTTCAATATATCATAACTCAAAACCTACGGAAGAGAGCGAATTATTTTTTTTTACAAAATTTTCTCATAATTTCGTCCTCTTTCTCTTAGCGGCTGGAAATTTTGCTTTAAAATGGAATGGAAATTATCCGTTCACGTAAAATTAACTTTTAAAACAGTTTTCAGAGAAAAAACTCTTTTGGCTCTTTCGATTTTAGACATGAGGTGAAAATTCGGGCCAAATTCTGGTGGGTTGAAGAAGACATTTTTCACCAAAAGGTCTTGATATTATTTGGTCGCGGAGATGAATAGTTCTTCATGCCACTTAATACCTTTTTCACCTCATCAGTAGTCATATGTGGGCATTCTAGCACGGCCGTTATGATGATATTGCACAGTTCATTAGAGCTATTTATGTTCTTTGAGTCTTCTTTCAGTAAATTCTGGACTTCTGAAACTTTTCTCCAAAATGCTTCGACCTGAAAACCTGACCCACCTCTCCCTACAATCTAGAATTCACCTAGCGTCAGATGGTAACCATATTATATCAATAATATGTGCTTCATGGTCAGCCGCAAACTATCGAACCATGTTGGAGAAATTCTTGCCAGATATTACGGTATGTAGTCAATCACATACTGAATGCGTGATGCGTATTGTCTTGCCCCGCTTATCTTTCTGGTAAGGTGATTCATTCGTCATTAGGTTTTATGACCAGCCATTGGATGGTTTGCATCCATCAAATCCCTCGCTACATTATACACACCACAGTTTACGGTCTAGATGTCGGATTCTTCGAAAAATTTTCCACGGAGCTCGTCAGCCAATTCAATCAGATCTTTGGGCTTAAGAAAAACCTGGAATTGTCGATTTTTCTCCGGATATTGAAGCGTCGCTCTTTCTCTATTTGATGCCAGATCCTGATTTATCTCAGTACCGCCTCTATTTTTTTGTTACCGACTTGTTTAGCTGCGGTTAAGTAGACGATCCGCTTATATAATCCCTTTCTCACACAAAAAGCAGTCGTGCCATGTAATCTTTTCAGTCAGGGACCATGCTGATATTAAAACTTCTACAACATTGATTCCGTCTTGTTTTGATTTCCGATATCGGAACCATTCTGTTGCAGTGACTCTGGGATAAGGGCGACCTCTCAGAGTATGCAGCCTTATTTTTGCATGCAGGGTTCCGCCAGGATAGAAGAACCCTTTTCCTAGCTGCTCGTGGGAACAATAATGACAACATTAAACTACCAAAAATTTGTAAATGGGCTCAAGATGATTGAACGCGCCAAGCACCCGACAATGGATCGGAAAACACTGCCGATCGCCTTGAGTTCGGGGTGCTGAAAATAATTCAGATGGAAACATAGCGACGAACCAGCGAAACGCCTACATTGAGTGGACGAATCAACTCAAGGATGACTTGCTACACTGCTACGATGCCAGCAATAACCCTGTAAGAGGAGGCTTTATGGCAAATACGCAAACTCTGTGGCCCCAGAAACACCGAGAGCTTCAGCATTTTTCGCATCAGTCATTAGGAAATCCACGTGCATACCTCTTGAAAATTTGATATGTGCGCAGAGCGTTTTCCCAACCGCTACTTGAACAAGCTACATACGAAGATGAGGAAGCAGCCTTGAGAACAACTGCGGAAAGAGGCACCTTCTGAGAGATGATAGTGGTTTTAGGAATAGGAGGAACATGAATATGCAGGTTTCTTCTAAGCCCCAAGATCTAGCTGAAATGAATTTCTACGTTCTTGAGAACATCTTGGATGATTCCGACAAATTGTTCAGTTTATGGTACTGATAGAGCTTTGGCTAATTCAAATCAAAGGCTAAAGCCGACGATAGATCAGAGGACCAAAAGACGCTTGCATCATCTGAACAAGAAGATTGGGTGTGGAAGACAGATTGCGTCCCGTATTCAGTGTGTCGATTGACTGCATAACATCTGGTAGACCGTTCACGGAAAGGGTTCGAAAGTATGCCCAAGAACTGAGGATTTTCAATCACACAGTGAACAATTCAAAGCTGTTGACAATCAAGCTGCAAATTGTTTAAAAAATGCGGTTGCTATCTGACGAAAGAAGGATAATACAAAACAGGGACAGATGGATCAGGCAAAATCAACAGTTTCTTGCTAACCCATCGCCCCTCTTCTAAGTTCTCCTCTCTCTAGAGAGAAATGTCCATCATTCACAGCCGAGAAAATGAAAAAAGCACTAAGGAGTACGAAGAACTTTTCCGCTACAGAACCAGATGGTATGAAGAACTTCACCAACGCCTGGCCCGCATATTCACTTCATATTTGAAGCCGGAAGCGCCCATTCCGCAGGTGCTGCCATTAGGATGCACTATACCCCTACCCCAAAAAGGCAACTTGTCCAACCAAAAAAATAACAGTCTAATAACTTTTTAAAACACACTGTAGAAGATCTTACAGGCAGTCCTAAGCAACAGCATTGTTCAAAGAATTGAACCTATTTAGTGGGAGATGCACAAACAAGGTGGTTTGGACAAAAGTGTAGCAGGCTGCTGAGAGAGCCTGATAATTGACAGGTCAATGGCCTGGATTGACTACCGAAAACCTTTCAAGTCAACCTCTCATAGACTCATCAGCTGTCTATTGGAAAGTTTAGAGGTTCATCCACACAAACTGAGATGCATAGAGAGATGGATTCCCCTTCGAAAACTAGATTGACTAGCTTATTTGGAAAATAGCGTGTGACAACGAAAAACGTCACCTTTCAGAGGGGCGTCTTTCAGGGTGACACCATGAACCCTCTGCTTTTTTGTATCACTCTTCTGCCTATATATCTCTCACTATGAAATTCTTCTGGATACCTCTGTGGCGACAGTAATAATCGCGAGAATAAGGTGCGACGGCAGGGTGCCAGAAGGCCGCGTTCCGGACGTAACATCAGTGAAGGAGTCTCTCCGCAGCAGATACAAATATCTTCTTCGACACATTTAGACTTCCAATATTTCGAAGCTAAAAAAAAGGTATCTGCGTATAATATGATTGCCCTCTCACTTCTGCTCTACGCATTTGGGATGCTTCAATGTACAAAAAGCAAGCTTACGACCATTGATATCGTCACACGTAAGATCACACTCACACACAAATATATATATATATATATATATAATTAAAATTTTTTCATAAAGATAACCAAAGGATTTTTCCGGGATCGGGTGCTAATCTGAAAAACTGCACCCGATCCCAGCGAAATCGCCGTAACATTTCAGCCATAACCACGTCACACGAGCGTGAGATAGGTATATATGTATAGATATATGCATAAAATCTTATACAAATTCATCCGTTCCGCGATTATTCATCTCACGCCGTTAAAGCGGATGCTCACTTCTGAATGTGCAATGTCCTTATAACCGAATGTTTCTAAGTACAGTTTATATCGTTGCAAATGGCAGAGATCCTCTCCTAAAAATAGTCAATGGCCACGAGATGATTGGCAAAGGAGCGTTCCTTTAAAAAGGCGCGGAGCAGGCGACTGACACCTTTGGCCTAAATTTTAACATTAGAAGTGTGGAAAGTGCATTACTCCATCTAGATACATTACTTCTGAAAGCCGAAGTGAAGAAAGCGGAGGTTGGAAATTCCATCATGAGCTACTTCATAAGAAAATGTACTGAATCTTTTACAGAAATGTAGAAGAATAGTCTTTGTCAAAAGAGCAAACTTTTGCTTTTCGTTTTTTGCATTACTTGAAATCATAAAAATCTATTTTAATACACACGTTCTTATTGGGTATTTGATACTACTTAAAAAAAGCGACTAACTGTTGGGGATCACATTTTTCTTTAATTTAATGAAGTTAAACGTGTATAGACAGCGGTCACGTCGTAATTAGCGCTATTTTCGAATGAAAATGAAGCCATTATGAGGAGAAAGATTATTGCGGCAAGGTTAAAAATGGGACTTTATCTTCGATTTGTGTAAAGTTTAACCAGGAAGGTTAAATTTTGTTGCCACAAGTCTTTTAACTAGAATCGATGATATCTTTATCTTTCGGTCATTTGTGATTATTTTTAAGTCGCTCAACTTATTAATTGTACTAACGTCCTCGTCCTTCGAATCGGCAAAACGGGTAAATCGTACGTGTCTAACTGAAAATAGTTCGCGTTACTGCGGCGCACGGGTCTATCTTCAGCGACCGTCATTAGTTTATTTTATTACAAGTGTCACGAATTGGTCCACTCAAGATGAGATTCTACGAATCTCCTCACAGAGAATGGAGTTTTAATAGGCCTATTTCCCATACCTAATTTTCAATTGACAGATATAACCAATAGTATTTTTATAAATTCTTGATAAAATGCATTTGTTCAAAAAGTAACATGAAGATCCGTAAGAACATCTCGACACCTGAGCATGGCAAAGTTCTATTCGGGAGTCTAGATAAACAGATTCTAGGCTTGTAGCTCAGTGGCAGATTGTAGTAGCTAACAATCTCTATTTTATATAAATTAGAGAGAATAGAAATTTCGTTAATAATAACAGTATATTCACGCATCAACATTTAAAAGTTTTCTGACTAAAAACAAAAATAAAACAAGCACAGAGGAAACGTAAAAATAAGTTTACGTCATGATAATGAAGGAACCATATGTCCTTAAAGTTTTTCTGTGAAAGAGTGATTCTTTGTAGCATGGATACATACTTTACGTCCCTAAGTGCTCCGTTTAGGGAGTTTGCATCTCAACTTGCACGATACCATGAGAAGTACATCAATAGCCATCCCCGTTCTATGCTTCGCATGAGTAGCATCGAAGAATGAACAATATCTGCTTCGCTTGAAATTGATTGGCCACATGGTTCATCAATATCCATTACCAAAGTATCCTTGCGTATTTACTCATAATAACAAGACAGAAACATACACTCTGAGAGCCTCTTAAAGGACGGTGACCATAATTGGCAATAAAGATTTATTATTCGGTTATTCAAGCAAAAAAAGTGATTGCAATTCATTTTCTTAAGGACTATAAAAAGATTTTATTATATCAGGTGCATCGAGAGAGAGAGAGAGAGAGAGAGAGAGAGAGAGAGAGAGGGGGGGGGGGGTAGGTCTAGAGATCAGTCTAAAGGATTCCAGAATGTTTCACAATATTTTATTATATTTACCCACATGAAGAAAAAAATCTAAGTAATATAGCAAGAGCAGTTCTTATGCATGTATATTCGAGTTATTCTCTTCTTACCTAAGCAAGAATTAATACCATTTAAGCACGGGTGTATCCTATACTAGTAAAGCAAAGCATTCGTTTTTTCCGACAAAGGTCTTAGGCCATGCCTGATAGCGTTCTTGTTACCTTAGCAAGAATTAATACCATTTAAGCACGGGTGTATCCTATACTAGTAAAGCAAAGCATTCGTTTTTTTTCGACAAAGGTCTTAGGCCATGCCTGATAGCGTTCTACAAATGTTCAGAGGCGTGTCTTAAGGGGATTTATTCGAGTTATGAAAAGGAATGTAAGATTCCGTCCGCAATTTTAAATATTTTGATTTGATTTCTTTCATGTATGATCTAAATATTACATTCTTAGCTTGGACAAAGCCGGTTTTTGGATAAAATGTTTATATTATGTTTAATAATGAAATTGGAAAGAACAATAGAGAAAAACTGCAGTGACGCGCAGTGTAACCGTGTGTGGATTGTGGAGCACTCTCCATCGCCGCTCGAAAACTCAAGAGGCAGACTTTCTGCAGCGCATTGAATTTCTCGTAAATAATGTCCCTTTTATTTTTATGAGATGCAGACTAGTTACAAAAACTTAAATCAGGAAGGTATGAAGCTTGATTCCATTTCAATTGGCAGAATTAGTTTATTGGCCCAATTTGAAGAAATTGAAAAAAAGATTCGTGAAAATAGGTTAATATGGGCAGTAATAATGGTAACATTGAGCTATATATAAAAGTATACCCTTTGCCGGAAACTTGACATCTACTTCCTCAATCTGAATAATGAGCATTCAATTTAAAAGTACTGATTAGGAAGTCTTATTACCTTCAAATAATAAGCCTTACTAAATTAATTATCAGTTTTCTAGTTAATCTTGTGAGAAAATCGTACTAAAGCAGTTAGTAAACGATTTCGCTCGATAAAAATTATCATTTTCATTTTGTGCACTCTTTATCCATATGTAAATGGGCAAAATTATTACAATTTATGTTTTAACACATTTGACAGCATCCTTGTATTGCAGATTTTTACACCCTCTGTTCGCTAAATATCACTTCGCAAGTTTTCAACTTCGCATCCAGGTTTTGGGAAAATATTTAAATTGAAAAGAAACACCAAATTCTGGCAATGACTCCACCTACTGTTATTGCAGGTAGGCCTTCAATTTTCATATTATTTTTAAATAACATTTTTAATGGATGACCCTTTATACTTGAAAAACCGCTGTCCATAATATTCTGAAATTCTGAGCTCTTTATTTAAGACTTGTAAAATTTGTGTTTCAGCTCTTGTGGCATTATTCAACAATTTTTATTTTTATTTAAGATGTTAGTTTTTACGAAGAAACCAAAAACTACGCGTCATATCCGAAAATTAGTCAACAAATTTATGCATTCTATAAAAATATTATCAATGACATATTTGTAGTTTCTTTTCTGGATGAACAACTTTTGTCTTGTATATCTTTTTATGGCGCACAATTGTACTTGATTCATTTTCTTTTTCGTATCTATCGTATCCTCAATATTGCGTTGTCCATGTTTCGAAAAAATTCAAAAAGTTGTTGCGATACTCTTGTAGGGCTTTCAAACAGCAATGTTCTTTTTATAGAAAAAAAATCCACCCGCCTGGCGGGCACATTCTCATAGCGCGCCGCTTTCTTTGCTGGCAATTTTGAGCGTGCCTAGGGTGCGCGACTATTGATTCCGGCGCTTTGCGTTCGATAATGTATTTCCCTTGCGCTCCGCGCTCGGTCTTTTTATATTCACACATATTTTTTTTTTAAACTAAAGGTTAAACCATCGACAATAGTAATTTGGTGATCTCGTGCATCGCACTGGAATTTATTCCTCAAGTTGTATATCATTTCCATAAATGTATATTATTACAATTAAGAACATGCATCCCTTCTTAAAAATTATATTGCAACTTTTGTCGGTTTTCAAAGACTGCATTTGCTTATTTCCAATTTTATTTTTGCGATTTAAACGTTACACATGCTAGCCTCAGTTCCCCGCGAAAATTTATACAGTGTGATTTTTTAACTTGAAACTTTAAAATATCACGAAAAATAGGCACTCTATGAAAAAATGTTATGAATAAAAATTTAATCTCTCTGAGGAGTTCATACACTGATGTTGAAAATGGTTCTCCCACATCTCCCCCTGGAGGTGAAGATGGGGGTAAATTCAAGGAAAATGTAAACAAAAATTAGTAAAGCGCAAAAATGTTTGAGCATAAAAAAAACCCCAGGGGGCAGTGTGGGGTAACAGATTTTAACATCATTGTATGTACTTCTCAGAGTGATTAATTTTGATTTATAACATTTTTTCATAGAGTGCCTATTTTTCGAGATATTTGAAAGTTTCAAGTTAAAAAATGCCTACATTTTTTCAACAAAATTTGTTAATGCTAATTTGTCATTATAAAGAAAAGTAAAATAAATGTAACTAAATATGTATTGCTTTTAAATTGGATTTCTTAGCATTTTCAGAAGTAATAAAATAGACGAAATTTAGCAGCAAAATAATTATTTTTAATATTGCAAGCTAGTTTCATGAACCTTTAAGTCTTTTAACCTATTATAATCATTATTATTGTTATAACAAATTTTTCCTAGACAATGGGCAAATGGGGCAGATTAAGTATTCATAACCAACTTAAGGATAAATAT
>JAAAKG020138355.1:0-12652 GCA_010014905.2 Druon quercuslanigerum
AGTGAAATATTATTATATTCGTTAAAAAAATGTCGATATATGTTAATTGAAAATGTATTATCACAGGCTGTTCAGTTATTTTATAAGTATTTTAAAGAACCCCCCACCAAATGTGCAGAAAATCTCCTTTTGTTAAAAATTTGCAATATAATTTTTTTTGTATTTTTGAACCTGCTGACTAAAAATTCGAAAGAAAAAAGTAAGAAAAATGCACAGTTTTTAAACAAACACTTGTCAAAGTTTTCATTTTTACATGTATTTTAGTAGGAAAATGTTTATTTTAGTGAAACATTTGTATTCCTCAAAAAATATTTGTTAGATTTGGCTAAAAGTTTTACAGTTTGACTATGAGACTTACCGAAACAAAAGGCTCATACACACAAACTAGAAAGATTAACGATTTTTTAGGATAAAGCATGTTTTGGCTGTATTTTCATACCTTTGGAGGTTTGAGGTATGAAAATACCCCCAAAACATATTCTATACCCAAAAAATCGTTAATCTTTCTAGTTCGCGGGTACAAAACTCTTGTTTCGGTAAGTCTCATAGTCAAAAATGTTAAACTTTTAGCCAAATATAACAAAGATTTTTGGAGAAATACAAATATTTCACTAAAATAAGCATTTTCCTATTAAAATACATGTAAAAATTGAAACTTTGACAAGTGTTTGTTTAAAAACTATGAATTTTTCTTACTTTTTCCTTTCTGATTTTTAGTCTGCAGGTTCAAAAATACAAAAAAAAAATGATATTAAAAATTTTTAACAAAAGGATATTTTCTGTGAATTTTGCGCGGGGTTCTTTCTAATTATAAAAATAAAATGTTTTTATCAGAAAATATTCTTCTTTTCATTCAATAATAATGTTTCAAACCATCTATTTTTAAATCCAGCATGCATTTTAAAGGTCGCATGCCAGCGTCATGCGTGCGAGCTTCTCACGTGCGAGCGATATGCGTCGCATATGAAGACTCATCTGTCTGCTCGAGTGATGGCGCTGCGTGCGGGATAATCCGCACGCGTGCGAACGATAACGCTCACACTGTGCGCGCATTTTGTTTTCTGGGTATTTTCATTTTAACCTCAAAAATAATGTACTGACTCTTCCTTTCTGTAAACTCGTAATTTGTAAAATTCATAAGGTCGCCAACATTATTTCTAGTCCGCGATTTCGCGGGAATAAAAAACCTTCGTCAACTTAAACATATGCTCGTCTTTGGAAGACGAAGGCTTGAAAGGACATAGACGCCTTGAAGGATGATTCTGTCATGATCCTTCGAGTTGGTCGGAGTAAAGATTAAGCCTAACCTAAAATGACTGAGTCACCAATAACTTTTAACGAGTTTTAAAAAATTCTTGAGGGCATCCTTCGGTCACCATCGGTGAGTATACAATTGGAAAGATTTTTTATTCCTTTTTTATTGGCCCGGTGTCATGGCATACCGCAGGGAAGTTGCTCGCTTTACATTTTTTCGAGATTATAATTGATTTGGTGCTAAATGGTTTTAGTTAAAGAAAATTTTGTTTTTTCTCGTATTTAAATTATTTAATTTAAAAATGGATTGTTAGAATCTTGATGGTTTAAAAAAATCATGATCAGAATTTCATATTCACATAGTTTAAATAAATGTGTGTCTTTAATCAAAATGTTAAAATACGTTTCCAATCCTAGAACCCATTAGTATATAGTGGAAATAAAGTCCACCAGGCGTCCATAATTTTCCTTTCAAAACTCCTCAATAATAGAGCCGTTGCTTGCAGTTTGCGGTCTTGATTCCGCCTGGGATAAATTATTGGGTAAAAGCTATCACAGGGTTCACATCCAGCCCCTTAACCCTGCCGCCGGGGGGCCCATTTTTTCGGCCAAGTCGAGCTCTGGCTGTACAGTCTTCTTCAAGAAGATGCTATGCTTGGACTGCGAACCCTACGTAGTACCCACTATCGCGATACATTAGGAGCGATAAAGAGAGACACTAGCAAAAGGAAAAGAAAGGAAAGACAGTGCAGGACTACATATTAGAGGCCCCGTCATCCTTTATTTTATAAATTAATTTTGATTGGTTAAAAATTCCTTTTTTCCTGGAAAAGGGTCAGGGGTTAGACCAACATTATTTCTGTGACCCGTGACAGGGATGCCTTTCCGCCTCCACGGCACCTGGAAAAGGGGTAGGGGTTTCAGGGTCCCTAATATGTAGTCCTGCACTGTCTTTCCTTTCGCGATGGTTGGTACTACGTAGGGTTCGCAGTCCAAGCCTACCATCTTCTTGAAGAAGACTGTACCGCCAGCGCTCGACTCCGCCGAAACAATGGGCCCCCCGGCGGCAGGGTTACGGGGTTACATTAAATAAGCAATACTGATCTGTGTATTAAACATCAAAATAATTCCCTCTTCAGAAATAAAAGCCCACACATAGCCCGAACCAATAAATTTGAAGTACAATTCCTTATTTTCCCTTAATTATTGACCTTTAACTGAATTTCGGCATTTTAGGCCATTTCGATTATCTCAAATTTTCGTAGTGCAGTCGTCATCTGTGTTTACTAGTATCCCAATTAAAATTGAACCCGAATGAGTCACGTAATTTAAGTCATCGTAAACGAAGTTTGCCTCACCCAGATGTAACACTCTCCCAAACGATACAGATTTCCTCTTCCATAAAGTAAAGAAGTCCTACACAGAGGACAGTAATTTGTATTCCAACAGAAATTTTTCAAAAAAAAAAAGAACTTTAAAACTTTAAACAATTTGAAAATAATCTTAAAACTAATTAGTAATTACGTTAAACAATAAAATCTAGAAGACCATGCAAAATTACTTCCACGAAAAAAATTCATATAAAAATATCACTATGGTGTACCATTCACATATAAGAATCCCGGAAAGGTAATATTCACGAACCTTGTGAAATATCTGTGTAACCGATCAATTCTTGCATCAGCTTTTTTTGTCTGGTTTGATGAAAACGGCCAGATGATTAAAAATTAATTCCAGGCATTTTCTCTCTGGTTTAATTTCTCTAAAGAGAGGCACAAGTCGAATTGTTTCTTTTTCTTGATGAGTGTCCTCCACGATGAAGGTTAAATAGTTTAGGACCCTTCTCTGAAATAATATTAGTTGTGCAACTTACTTTTCTTTCTATAGTTCTTTTTTCTTATTCTTAGCTTTAAAAAAATGTATACCTCTATTATCACTTCATTCATAAATATATCTTGTATGGTATTCCAGGGAAGAAATTCGGTAGTATCAAGACCAAATAAACGCCTCTTACTAACGATTTGCACTCCTACAGATTCCATTACTAATAAAGTATCTATAGAAACAAAAAACATACACATTCACTTCTAGAAATCCTATCAAAATCAACTAAAAAAAATGTCAAACCATTTCCCGTGTTTTCAACAATTTTTCCCGGTTAATTAAATTTTTTATTCAAGGCGTTCAATACAGCTTTAGGTATACAAAAAAGAAGTTTCAAAGTAAAAAATCTAATGTGAAGTAATTCTAAATGTGAAGCGCTAAAAATTGTAAATAAACATTCAAAATTAAACACTTTTAAACTCAAACATGTAATATTGTATAAATTCAAAACTTACAACATTAAGCAATCTCCAAATTAGAAACATTTTAAGATGTTTAATCCGAAAGTAGGAGCCATAACGAAAATTGAACATTATAATTATATTATATATATATTATATTTTACATTATATTCACTTCGAGGTCTTCGAAATACTAAGCTCGAAACTGGATATTGCATTTAGGATTTAGGACAATCAGAATTCATGAGACCAACTTTTTATTTGCTAACCACAGTTTTAACCATACTATTTTTCTGAACAAGAGAACAAGAGAATTTTTTCAAAAAATTTAATTTTCGCATTTTTCTTACGGACAAAGACCAAAAACAAAATTAGAACAAAACTTCTCATTATAAGAAGCCAAAATTCTCTTTCTCCGATCAATCCATATAGTTAAACATAATATCAACAAATAGTTCACCAAATTTTTTTTCTTCGGTCTTACGATCAAGTTTGAGAAATAAAAAGACACGGAAATCCGAGTCAATAATTTAATCAAAGTATAAAAAATTCTTCCAACACCTCGCGACGTTTCGACCTAATCTGTCGGTCATCTTCAGGCTATACCTCTGTTGAGTGTTGATCCATTGTCCGATGTCGTGACGTGTAGTTGGACCGAAGAAAAAAAATTTTGTGAATTATTTGTTCATATTATGTTTAACTATATGTATGGATCGGAGAAAGAGAATTTTTGCTACTTATAATGAATAGTTTTGTTTTAATTTTGTTTAAAAAATTGGTCTATAACGTACTGTGAAGATATGGGTTACTTGGATTTTATATGTATACGTTACGGTCCTACTACTCATCACGACATCGGACAATGGATCAACACTCAACGGAGGTATAGCCTGAAGATGACTGACAGATTAGGTCGAAACATCGCGAGGTGTTGGAAGAATTTTTTATACTTTGATTAAATTTTTGACTCGGATTTCCTTGTATTTTTATTTCTCAAACTTGATCGTAAGACCGAAGAAAAAAAATTTTGTGAACTATTTGTTCATATTATGTTTGGACAAAGACCAATTTGACAAACTGCTAAGACGAAATTTTACTCATTTTTAAAATTTCTACAAAAAATACCTATTACACGTTTATATCCGGTATCTTTGCGAGAAAAAGTAAAAAATGTCTCGTGCTTGCAAAAATTATTAGGCCAGAATTTTCTAAAAATATTGATTAAAATAAAGAAAGAGGGATTTTCTACTAAATTGAACTTTATCTTCCCGTCTACATTCTGGAAACATGGAAAGTAAATATTTTGAAAAATATAATTTTTTTATTTTATTCCATATTTACACAAAATTCCTTGCAAAAAGAGAAAAGAAATTCTGTCAGTTTTGTTTGTGCTAAATCGTTTTTGCGGCCACGAGAATTATTTTTCTCGATAAACTGAATTTTTTAATTTTTCTTACAAACGATGCAAGATAAGGGAAACCTCCCTAGGGTGAATAGCAAAATTTTTGTACATTGCAGTAAGCACAAAGTACAGAAATAATTAAAGAGCTCTTGTCACGCAAAAGAAGTTGACATATTCAGTTATGTGATAATGTTCCAGTAAGAATTAGTTTATAAGCCAATAGGTACAAAGTTTTTGGTATTATTATGAGCTTTTGAAATTTTTTCCACTACAGCAGAATATAAAGATGTAGTTATCACCTGCAAATTATACTACTAAAACAAATAGAAGAGTCACGTAATTTTTAGTCCAGATAATATTAGTAAGAGTATATACACAGTGGTTTCGTTCATATTCCACGTCTCATTTTACGATGAACAGGTTATGTGAGGTTAGGATGGCCACCAACATTTTCGCGTCAAAAGTAATTAGAAAATCCCTATAGAAATTTACATGATAGTCTAGGGTGGTCAAAAAATGCATTGGAAAATTTTCTTTACCAATTGATATGCATATCCAGGGTGGCCACATGTCAGTTAAGTCCGGGATTTGTCAGGGAAAAAACGTTTTGTCAGGGAATTGTAAGAGAAACATCAGGGAAATAAAGTAGATGCCAGGGAAAATAGAAATTGATATGTATTAATATTATTTTGGAAGCACTTCCTAATATCAATATATATATTTTTTCAATGCACATTCTTTAAAAATAGATTTCGATTCTTATTTTTTTTATTTGTAGCTATTTATTTATTGCTAATTTAGATTAAAAAATTGAACAGAAGTCTTTACTTAATTAATTGCTTATTGAGTCAGAAATTTAATTTTTAAAAAATTTAGAACAATTCCACTAAAAACAATTAATTTTTTCTAATGAGTAGTAGAAATATTTACAAAATCAATTATAATGACTTGCGCTATTTGATTAGTTAACTTTTACTTATTCAGATTTAGGGAACGTTCAAGACAACAGCCCGTGTGAACCGCTATGTGACCCAGGAAAAGGGGCAGAGTTTAGGAAAGTGTAGTAGAAGGTGTTTCTACGCTGAACGACACAAGGAAATTTTGGCGCCACATGTGAATTGTGACGGCGTGAACTTGAAGTTTGTAATTTTTTTAATAATATTGAAATAGAAGAGCGGAAGAGAAAGGTTGTAGTTACTTTGCTTATTGAACGCTAAATAATATCCATCCGGAGACAGTATATTCCTTCCATGAGGATCGCGTATCCAACAATGTTTCAAATTTACGAGAAATTTTCAAAAATGGTCTCTTTACAATAGAGAATCGCTTTACGTAATTATGCAGAAGTTTGATACATGCTTCGATATGATTATTTATTATCGTCAGCACAAATATTTTGAAATGTTTCTTGGAGATCAACATAAAAATTATGATTTTTAGTCAAATTTAAAACTTGCATAATAAAAGGTGTGTCCCAGGACCGATAAAATTGAGATAAGAACAATGTAAAATAAATTGTTTAATTCTCGAGCTGAAGAATGTAAACATTCACATTGCAGCCAGTCAGAAAAAAACAGAATTAGTATGCGTTAGTGGTAATACGACAATAAGTTACAAGATTAAAGGCATTTTCGTGAGACATTTGCAAATGAAATGACACTTAACAAAATTTGAAGTTGTACAGCAAAACAGAAGACTAAAAATCGAAAATAATAATTTGAATCTAATTAACGTATGAAAAAATCCTCAGACCAATTAGAGTTCAATACTGATTTGTGCGAAATGCTTTTGGGAATAAATATTCCTATTAAGAAAGTAAATAATCCTCTTCTAAGAGGATTCTTGCACAAATACACTGGCAAAGAAGTAATGCATGAATCAACGCTTTAAAAAAATGTCATACCTGCGACTCACAACAAAAACTTAGAGGGCGTGCAAAATAAAATCGGCAGTAATGATATCTAGGTACCCATTAAAGAAATCTACAATTTACGTGGGCGGAACTTAACAAATGTAATAGTTGGCGTTTTAAACGAAGGTATATCCGAAAATGGTTATTTGCTAACTTGTGAAGAACTTTTTGCTGCGAATAGAGAAACTATTACTAACCATTATCACGATTCAATGCAATTACTGTGGCCCAAAAAAGATTTTTACGAAAGACTTTTCCGGCTTGTAAGCGATGCTGCACCGTATATGGTAAAAGTCGATAAAATTTTTAAAAAATTATTTCGGAAACTCGTACATGCTACATGTGTGGCACAAGGACTTTCTCCAATTGCTAAATTAATTCGTGCATTCTACAGCATAAGAATCAATAAATACATTTCTATTTTAAAAAAGGTATTTTTGAAATAACCTTCTTAAATTGCTATATTCATAAAAGCTAAATCAATAATTTTACGTTTTGGGCCCTCAGATGCTAGCGCGTCAGGCTTCCGTGAAGAGGTCTGGAGTTCGATCCTTGAGCCGGTACCAATGGAAATTTTTCTATGTACTTTAACCAGGACACCGGTGTTTTGGAAGAAACCTTAATCCGTAGGTCCCCTCAGAAGAAGCTGGTTAAGTACCACGGTAGAGGCTCCACGTCGATGGGAATAGCGTTAGGGGTCGAAATCGATTTTTGAGAAAACTCGAAAATAAGTCAGCAATCTTCTTGCGCTTGGGGCCTCTACGGCTGACTCACGCTTGGTGGTCGCTGGTCGATTTTTTTCTAGTATTGAACACATAAACACACTCGCATATACTTACATAATACACCAGGATGGTGCTTCGAATCTGGGCATCTAACTTACGACCCCCGCTGAAGCAGAACGCAGTTTTTCCAAACTCAACCATTTCTTCAACCGCTTAAGAGGAGCCTTTACGTTCAATAAATTAAAAATGTCTTTTGCTGCTTTAGCTAACATTTTGCAACTACATAATAACCTTGATTTTCATGTCATAAGGTATGGAACTCTCTGACTACTTTTTAAATTCAAATTCATGAACTCTAGAAGTTTAAAATTAGTTTATTATATAATTAATATATTATATTTCTTTTAGTTTATTATATATAATTAATTACTTATCAACTTTCTACACGGTGTGTCCCAAAAGTTCCCGAACTTCTTTTACAAGAACTATACTGACACTGTCATCTATGTGAGAAATACCACATCATCTTCTTAGAACCCTATTTTATCACTCCTGTAAGTTTCTCTGAGTTTCCACTCGTGGTTGTGTTTGAGAAACGCAGAGAATCGCTGGATGACGATGAGCGCAGTGGACGCCCAACGTCGAGTCTTATGGATGAATTGGTCGAGGAAATTCGATAACTGATAAGAAAGGACCGTTGTTCCACACAGCTGCACAATTGCACATCGCCGTGCGCAATTTTCTGGCAATAAAATCGGTCCAAGTCTTTGGTCATCCTGCGTTGTCACAACATTTCTCACCGTGTGACTATTTCGTCAAAAGAGATGTATTTCGAATAACTATAAATAAATTATTTTGAGCATTAAACTACAATGTGTTATTTATTAGAAGTTCCGGAACTTTTGGGTCACACGATTTGCATTCAGTTTATTCAACATTCTTTGCAAGTCTTCGATTGACTCTGCCATCACAACCTTATCATCTGCGAACGCTAACCCATTTATACGCTAACCCACTTCTGTTTACCTTATCAAATGATTTTTCTAGGTCAAAAAATGCACAGACAATTTTTTTCCTACTCTCAAGCTTTTTTCTGTGATTTGCCTTAAGTTAAATATTTGATCCTTACTGACCTTCCTGACATAAACCCACTTTGGACTTCCCAAATTTTTCTTTCAGTTATTTTTATTACCCTGCATTATCTCCCTTTCTTTTGCGTATTGGCACGATAATCGCTTTTTTCCAATCATCTGGGACTTCTCCCATTTCGCTGCATAAATTTATCAATTCGCACCGTCTATGTTGTATCTACTCGCCACCGTCTTCAAGCATTTCAGCGTTAATACTGCTGCTCTGTATTTTCTTCTCTTCTTCTGCTCTAATTTTATCATTACTTTCTTTAATTAATAGCTTGAGTATCCTCTTTTTGTGTCTATAATCATGTATACGTCTATTACTTTCCTCGTCGCTAAGACCTGTCATGTTCAAAGTTCTCCTGTACGCTTCTTTCTTTGCTTTTTGGGCAGCCTGAATTTCTCTGTTTCTATCTATGCTTTCTCTAGGTTCTCAATTTCGATTCGCGTTTGTTTTGTTTTCTTTGTTATCTTTTTTCGCCATCCCCGACCTTAGTTAATTTTGAAGATCAGAAGGTAATGATCAGTATTGCATTCAGAACCCCTCATGACCCTTGTACCTTTGAGCAGCTCTCTTAGTCTTTCATCCGCAACAACAAATTCAATTGTACTGTGGCTATTTGCTTTAGACCAGGTGTACATGTGGATCATTTTATGCCTAAACCAAATATTTGTAATAAACATACCCCTTTCTAAGCATAAGCCAACTAATTTATCTCCTTTATAGTTTGTTCTTGGATTCCTAAAATTACATAGTACTCTTTCTGTATCCTGATTTTAAATGCCGACCCATCCATTCATTTCTCCTAGCAGAATTATTCTTTCACCATAATCGAAAATATTTATTGTGTGATTTAAAGTGTCCCAGAAGGCGTCTTTTATTTCTCTGTGATCACTATCAACTCTCGCGTAGCCCGCTATGATATATAATCTTCTGATTCCTACTTTCGTTGTAGCCCACAGCAGTTTGGGAGATACGAAATCATGATCTCCGAAATGCTGCTTCGCTCTTCCATTCAAAATCAGATCTACTCCTTGCCTACCATGAGATTCACTATTTACTCCTAACAATATCTCAAATCCGCCTTTTAACACCCCGTTTTCTATGTCCCTACTTTCGCATCCCTTTTCCGTTGTTTCAAGTACACATAAAATTTCTAGTTTCCTTAGGTGCATGGTTTCTCGTAATTCTTTTACCTTGAGATCATTCACCCCTCTATCATTCGAAACACTCAGTCTCCATTCGTCGCCTGAAACATGACCTTTACATTTACCGTGTAAATGCCTTTTTTTCAGTTAAAGTTCCAGCCCTTTCAAAAGCTATTTTATTGTTTGTATTATTTATTATTTAGATTATATGTCCGACTACCACTTTTATGCAAAAAGTTTATTTTGCGAGTCGAAATCATGACCATGTTATGAAGTATAATTCGTCATGTGGTGAAAATTGTAGTTATAATATCCGTCCCACCAAACTTACTATTATTAAAGAAGGGTTGGGAGGGGGGTTGTGGAGAACAGGAACCGAGAGTGTGGTAATATTTTTAAGGTGGGCATTCCCTATAGAGGCTTCACTGTCCACATGTATATACCAATCAATTTTGTTGGGCAGACTGTTTCGGATAATCCTACGAGGTGCTGGGGTGTACACCGCATTCGGTCTCCCTTCCGGATAGCTTCACGGCAATTGTTTATATCTTCGCCATTTTTCATTTTTTAGGCATCAAAAATCTTTTCGTAAACTATAACTATATCATAAAAAGTACCTGTGATCCTGAAAAGATATATACATTCCTTACCATAAAAAATTATGAAAATCGTCTAAGATTTGGCGTTCTATGTGGAGTGAGCCCCTTAAGGTGGAGTCTGTACAGCCGACGCCGGCAACAAACAACCTTGACTGCTTTTTTACACGAAAAGCAAAATACCAAATAAAAGAGATTTACCTACATTCTCATGCTAATACCTGAAAACATAAGTTTTAAGCTAAAAAATGATGAAAATGATATTTTAAAAAAGATAAATTATGTATTAGCATTTACGCATCAAAATACGCTTCAATCATGAGTTTTTTTGTAAGTATAAGTGAAGTATTTGTGTTTTAATACTAAAAGCATGCTTGCAGCAATGTCCGCATTTTTTTTTAATAATAATTGATTTTTGTCTGCATCATACGAGTGGATGGGGAAGTGATTGATCTCGCAATCTTTTAATGACAGAGCGTTTCCCCTGTCACTGATAGGTCCAAAGAGGCGTTTGGAACCGTTTAGTGACAGAAGCACGTCATAGAGCTCAAAAATGCTGATGCTTGTTTGTGATGGACCAAATGAGTATAAACGCACACTCACTATTTTTTAATAGTATTCGAATGGGAAGATTGTACACTTTTCTGAAAATTCAATTAGGTAAATACTTATAATAGTAAGTAAATGTCATGAGAACAAAATGTTGCCGACGCATTACAAGCTCAAATTCTCGCAGGCGATTTTTTACTGGAGTAACATTAAAATGCCTTTTCTAACCAATCAGCGTATTACTTTATGGTCGAAGTCCGAACCGTATCAAATAGAGTCTGTTATTATTTGATATACGCGTATGGTTATGCTCCCGAACACCCTAACTTATAAGCTAGATAAGCCTAGAAACTATGGCGTGAGTGCCTACAAAGGATGGAATGTGGGATTTGGATGCTAAAAGAAGAGGTTCGGATATAAATAAAAGCCATAAATTGAGAAACAACAGTTTTATTGCCACTTACATAGTCGAAGATCTTCATAGATTTTATTCATATTAAACTACATATTTTCATGACTTTTTTTTTCTTAGAATTATGAACATACTTATTCTTATTATTTAATAATATTTCTCTTTATTTGTAAGTAGCATTAAGTTTTGAATTATTTGTGCGTTTCTATAATGCAATTCAATGCGAAAGCCAGACTAACCGATCGGGGTGCCACCTGTTGGATTAGTTTCATAGACATTTCCCCTCCGGATCGTAAGAGAACTACTACTACATATACAGACACAGTCGATGAAGAGGGCTGCTAATCTTAAATGTTAATCACAAGTGAAACGCTGCCAATAAACGCACTGCGCGCCCTTCTGCGCAGTTGGGATCGTCTAGACAAATAATCGATATTTCGTTTAAATTTCAAGAATTGTGCACATTAAATTAAAAATATTATTTCCATTACCAGTGATCGGGGCATTTGCCAACTTTCACGAGACGTGTGAAAGAGGTAGGGATCTGACCAAGATTATTACTGTGACCATTCGCTATTGTACCTTCCCGTCCCAACGAAATTTTGGAAATGGGTAGGAGTTTGACCAACACTTTATGTGCCCAGTCACAGAGGTTTTCTTCCCGCCCCCATGACACGTTAGGAAGAGGCAGGGACTAGACTAACATTATTTCTATGACCAACAACAGGGGTAACTCCCCCCCCCCCCACAGGTCTTTAAGCGTAATTTTTGAGTCACTAATCGAAAAAAAGTGTGATACACAGAACGCTCCATGCAAATCGTGAAAGCCCAAAAACTAACAAAATAGCTCTTAAATTACATGGACTCGCTCTAGAATGCGTGACAGTTCGTTCCGTATGCTTTAAATATGCTTTTTGTCTACATCGATTGTGTTTACACTTCTAAAAAAACGTAATTTTTCAAGTTTTAACATTGAAAATTATATTTCCAGATATTTTTATGTCCGTGTTCGTAATAAACGCATCGGAATACATCAGTATAGAAGATTTTAAAAAGTTTAGCAGCGTATCCTTATAGTATCCCTGGCGAACCGAGTGAACGGAACGGCTACTCTATAGCGTAGCTATATAGTAGCCACATTTTGAGTAGCCCTTCCGAAGCATGCTATAAAAACTCAAAAAAACAGCAAAATCAATTTTTAATTAGTTGAAATTCGGATTCTACGTTAAAATTTC
>JAAAKG020138356.1:0-12652 GCA_010014905.2 Druon quercuslanigerum
AGAATCATTTGTTTAGTGTCTCTCTTTAAAATTTTATATTTTGAGATTGGAAAATAATCAAATTTTCAAGAATAATTTTATGCCTAAAAATATGAATAAATTCTATCATTAAAAAATTATATTTCCAAAATATTTCACTTTTCGGCTCATTAGAGACATAAATATTTAAAAATTCACCTGTTTGAGTGGAATTCCCATTTTTCTTTGACGAAAATGCTAGTGCTCGCTTGAAAATTGTACAATCTTGTTAAAAATACTTTTTGGTTAAAAATTCGGCTGTTTTGTTGAAAATATAGCAATTTCGTATAAAATTTACTTTTTTTCATTTAATATTTTTTTGTTGAAAAATAACCTAAAATCTTTTCTGGATAAAGGTTCAAGTTTTTAAAAATTTTTGCTGGTTTATATTAAAAATTAATCTGTTTTAGCACAAATTTCATCTGTTTAGGATTGTTTGGTTAAAAATGCATCCTTTTTTGTTTAAAAAAATTCGTCTTTTTGGACTTTAAAGTTTTTCATCCTTAGTTATTTTGTGTTAAAAAATTAATATTTTGAGCTTGAAAAGTCACTTAGAACTTTTTCTATATGAAAATTTAACTATTTTTTTGAAAATTTATTTTTTGATTTAAACATTCATCTGTTTGAGTGCAAATTTCCATTTTTTTAGAATGAAAATTTAACTTTTTGCTTAAAAATACTTCTTCTAAACTATGAAAATTATTATAAATTTAAGTGTATTTTGTTTAAGAGTTGGTTAAATCACTTAATTAAAAAATCATTTTTTTAAAGATTTATATTTTTAGTTGAAAATTTATCTGTTATTTTGGAAAAGTTAATTGGGGACATACTGGGCCCAAAATAAATTGCCCAATTAATAGTTCGGCCCTAATTGGGCAGCCCGAACATTGCCTATCTGGGCTACTGTCTGGGTTGTAACGGTCAGCCGAACCAACGCCCAGATTGAGGTAACAAGCTGGGCCTTTGTTAAGTAGCCCGGTTTATGGACAATTGATAAAAAAAGGTTTTAATTATTGAATTTATAAGGTTCAAAGTAATAAATAATAAATATTTGTTAATGTTTGTTTTTTAATTTGCTGCTTCTTTATGATTTAACAACTCTTAGCATCCTCTTATTCCTTTTGGCCTCCATCCCAGTCTCTTAGTTTATTAGAAATTCTCAAATGAGTATGAGCAACAGCACAAGGCCATCACTTATTTTTTTTATTTTTAATAAAAAAACCAAAGAACCTAATTAAAAAAAAATAATTTTACGAAAGCTTGATAGGGCTCAATTACAAGAAAAAATTGCGTTCGCGACTGCTTTAGTACAGATGACAGAGCCCGTCTGTGACGTTGCGGCTCAAGAAGCCGCACACGTTAACCAATACGGGCGGGATTTTCAAAAGTACATAATGCTAAGTTTACAAAAACTTTTAATTTATTGTTTTTTTATTTAAAAATGTTACTTTACCCTGCTGATCTCTGTGTTGTTGTTTTTTAAAGGAAATTTCGATTTAAATTTAAAGCTTGTATCTAATTCGGAAACAGCTTCATTATTTTAAGAATATAACAAATATAATATATAAAATATATTATAAACTTACCGTAATGATAAAGTAAAAATTTAAGTGTATGAAAAATATTGAATGGTCAGAAGTTCTGTTTATGGATGAGAGAACAAAATATTCGGGAAATTAATGTACTTTAACATTTCCCAACAAAATATAATAAACAAGCAATATTTGTAAATAATTCATTCACTATAAACGTTTATAGTTTAAACATTATTTTTTTTATTTATATAAATGAAATATGACTGCTAGATTCAGTTCGAATCACTCATTATTTTTCAACCCGAGTAAATAATTCATTATCCGCACGCCGTTCTTTATCAGAATTATCCCGATATATTTATTTCTAAATGGATGCAGTTTACAATAACTTTACCGATGTAAATAGCAGCTGACCACAGACGATATTTTATCTTTCTACTGCCCACTATCGATATAATTGGGGTTTCATTTTGTGTGTACCAGACTTGTTTGCTCTAATAGTGCTTACTTTGGGTGTTCTATGGATGAGCCTAATTTAAGCCCAATTAAGTACAAAGTCAAGCACTGATCGGATTTATCAACATAATTTTTTTAATTAACACTTCTGAATAATTGGAAAAATTTCGGGATTTGGCTGGGATTGCATCCGCTAACTCTAATAATTAAAATAATCTGTTAATTATTTTAAAACGTCCACTATGGGCGTCCTATGGGTATGCCCAGTGTAAGGCCAATCAGGAAATCGAACAATAAATCAGCTTTATCAACATGAGTTTTAATAATTAAAAATTTGGAATAATTGGAAAAGTTCCAGGATTTTTATGAAATTGAATGCACTTACTTATATAATTAAAATAATTTGTTAATTAATTTAGAACTCTCACTATGGGCGTTCTATGGATATATCCAATGAAAGCCCAATCAAAAAATCTCACACTAATCAGCTTTATCAAAATAAGTTTTTATAAGTAAGATTTTTTTTTCGTTATCTGGTCTGCCTAGTTGGGTCCAATTGTATCTATGTATCTGCGGGTTGCTAATTATAAATTTAGGGGTGCACAAATTTAAAATGGCAGCCAAGTTTTTTTTTAATATTTATAAAAAACAAAAAAATGCAAAATTAATTAATAATACGTGACACATACATATTCCTTAAGGCATTGATAGATAACATAAAATAAGATGGACTAAAAATGAAGGGTTAAACCATTTTTAAATCGAACAAAAGACCCCAAAAAATGCTTTTTGACGGTTATCTTGGAGAGGGTGCGTGAAAGACAAATGATTTTAAAAAAAGTAGTACTTATAATTTACAATAAAAATGCTGGTATGAATTTTAACTCTGCGGGTCATACTTTCAGAGTAATCACCTCTAAAAAGGGGAGGGGCGTTGTTGTTCCGCATTGGTGACACGTTCCTTCCGCAGCTCATATCTCGAAAGGGGGTCGTTTTTGGACAAAAATTTATATATCTGAAATGATGAAGAATTTTCCTTTCTACAATTTTTGTCTCATACATTTTCCTCAAAAAATCCTCTTGATTCAAGATATGAGCCATGGAAGGAGCGTGCTACCCGTGAAATGAAACACACACCTCTACTTTGAGGGTTGATTACACAAACGGTATGACCCGCAGAAGAAAAATTTATACTAGTATGCTTATTGTGAATTGTAAGTACTATATTTCTGAAAAAAATCATTTGTTTTCGATGCACCCATTTCAAGATAATCGTCAAAAAGCATTTTCTGGCGTTTTTTTTTGCTCGATTTAAAAATGTTTTCACTCTTAATTTTAAGTTCAACTTATTTTATGTTATCTATCAATGCCTTAAGAAATATGTATGTTAAGTATTAATAATTTATTTTGAGTTTTTTTATAATTTTTTTTTAAATTGGCTACCATTTTGGGTTTTTGCACCCCTAAATTTATAATTAGCAACCCCTAAATACATAAATACACTATTTTCGTGGCTTTAGGACCACAATTGTTTAAGTTAATCAAATGTAAAAATTATTCTATGGAAATCTTTCTTTAAACAGATAAATAACAATCAGCAACAAGATTTTTTATTCAACTTTTCATTAAACATCTTTAAAAACACAATGCAAAAGATTACATTCAAATCAGTGGAACGCCAACGGGTTTCCTAATTTTTTATTTTCAACGTCCAACGTGACTCCTCTGCCAGGAAAAATCAGGGAATTTTGAAAATGAAGTTGTCGGCAGAGAGGGACGAACTGTTCAAGTTATACTCAGTTGGGAGCGAAAAAATGTTGGCCCCTGTTGTCTTTAAAATCGATTTTGAAAATTCAATTTTTGAAATATATAAAGTCATGTATGGAAAATTTCATGGCGCATCTTTTATCTTCTTTCAAAAAAGTTGTATCCTTTACTGTTTCTGAAAGAAAGGGAAAAAACAGGATTTTGTGAAAAACCAAATTTAATATATTTTTTGACTCTAACTCGCTCTAAAAGACAAATTTCTGAATATTTTTGCATGAAAATTGGAGGAGTTATGGTTTAAACTGTTTTGCAGCTGATATGCTTATTTAAAATGTTCCGATTTGTTATAAAAAGAGATATTAATTTTTTTGCGAAGCAGTCTCAAAATAACATTACGCAACTTTGAAACGCTTCGTTTATCGAGGGAATTTTGAGTGAATGCAAACTTCCAGCGAGGAAAATATTAGGATATAGTGAAGTTTTCCTAAAAGTATTACTTTAATAGAATGAATCGTTAAAAAAATATGAGCATTCTAACAGCGCGTCAGATAGAGACCGACCGCGTGAGAGGTAAATACTTCGTGCGCCAGGAATATTTGTATGCAATAACCTCTCACGCGGTCGGTCTCTGTATGACGTACTGTTAGAATGTTCATATCTTTTTAACAATTCAGTCTATTGATGTAATACTTTTCAGAAAACTTCATTATATCCTAATAAACATTTCTTTCGCTGGAAGTTTGGGCTTACTCAAAATTCTCTTGATAAATGAAGCGCAAAAAAATTCGTAGTGATCCCACTCTTTACAACCGCCAGACGTCAGCGATTTTGAATATGAAGTTTACAGTTAACTAATGTGAATTGCATTTCTCACTAATAACTAATTCTTGTGATAAGGTTCATTATATTATGAATAATGTTGTAGACAATAACTATATACTTACCACTTTTCACATGGAAGTATGATTCATAAATTTTCGTAGACTCGACGCCTACGCACCTACGCATTAAGCCCTGCGTACGGAGTATATCTAGGCCCTAAGTGCAGCCCCTATGTGTAGCTCTTTACCTCCGCTGGACCTCAATTTTAGAGTTGTTTCACCCTGGGTCAGAAACTCTTAAATTATAAAGATCATCAAATGTCACATTGTTTCAGTACATTGCGAGGACTGTCCTAAACAGCGTGTAACCGGGTTCGAATTCAATTCTCACCATTATATCACCGTCTCATCCCGCGGGATTCTGGATGTTACAAGCCCAAGGAATTCGCCAGGGAGTTATGGGAACAGTGCGGCAACTATCAAACCCAAGAGTATCCGATGTGCACAGTAGCATATTGTTTGGAAGGCCCATGGGGTTTTTTGTGTGAGAAGTCGAAACAGAGAGAGAGAGAGAGAGAGAGAGAGAGAGAGAGAGTGAGAATGTTGCAAGTGGTTCGGGTACCATTGCATTTATGGTGATCGTTGTCTCTGGTCTTATTGTGCACTTGACGCAATGATGGCACCCTTGGGTCATGGGGCGACTCGATCAACTCCACTTTCTCATGGGTGAACACTACAAACTTGCCAATTGTTTGTTTCCGACATCTCAAACATGAAAAATAGACAATGACAATCTCGGATACTTTTTAAGAGTTAAAATCTGTCAATGCTTGTTTAAAAGAGTAGCTACTTTGTTAAACATTAAATTTATTGGTTAAAAATGTAACTATTTTATTAAGAATTTCTTCTTTTTTGGTTAAAAATTAATTTTCTAGCTGAAATCTTTCGTTATTGGTTATATTGGTTATTGGTTATTTCGCTATTGGTTAATAATTGATACTTTTTAGTTGAAAATTCAAGACATTGGTTGAAAATTGAAGTATTTTGTTAGGTATTCATTTTTTTCATGGGAAATAAGCTTCTGGGTTGAAACTTAAACTGCTTGGTTAAAAGTTTACCTACTTTGTTAAAAATTTATTTATAAGTTTAAGATCGATATCTTTGGTTCTATATTTAACTATTTTGTTGAAAATTCCAATTCATTGGTTAAAATTAAATTTCTTAAACTGAAAATTTAACTATTCAATTGTTTTTTTATAATTGCTCGCATTATTTAAAAATGTAACAATTTAAATAAAAAGTTATGTATGTTGTTGTAAATCAATCTTTGTTAGTAACAAATTAATCTTCTAGATTAAAATTTTAACTACGTTCTTCAAAATGTAACTGCTAGATAGTAATTTGAACAACATTTTTTGAAATTTATTTTATTTGTTAAAGATCCATCTCGTACGTGGAAAATTTAAGTATTTCCTAGAAAATACTTTTTTTGGAAAATCAATTTTTTCGAATGCGAATTAAAATATTTCATTTTTTTAAATCAACAAATTAAATTGAATATTTAACAGTTTGGTTCAACAGTGTGTTGTTTTGTAAATTCACCTTGTTAGGTAAAACATTAATCTTCTTGATTGAAAATGCAACTGCTTGGTTCAAAGTTAAAGACCTATGTTAAAAATTTATTTTATTAGTTGAAGACCCATCTCTTTGTTAAAAAATTAATTTTTTTATTTAAATTTTAACTATTTCCTTTTTTATTGAAAATTGATAGCTTTTAGTTTAAAATTGTACTATTTGGTTTGTTCAAAATTCAACCGCAAATTTGTTTTTTAAATTCAAACTCGAACGGTTTTCTAGAGAATTTTCCTTTTTTCCTTAAAAATTTAACGATTTGTTGAATTTTTTTGTCCACATAAAAATCTATACTATTTAATAATTCGTATCTTTTTAGTTAAAAAAATTAATCCTATTTATCGAAAAGTCATTTTTTTGGTTTAAAATTAAAATAGTTGATTAAAAATGGAATCAACTTTTCAGGAATTTCAATAATATGGCCTAATAGACACTTTTTTGTTAGAAAATTAATTTATTTTTGCTTTCGTTTAAATTTAATTTCTTTAACTTCAAAATTAACTTTATATTCTATTTTCAATTCAAAATTGATCTATTTCATTTTAAAATGTAAACACAAAATTAAAACTTAAACTACTTCATTAAAAATTAATTTTTCTGGTTGAAGATTCTCGATTTCATTTGAAAACTTAGTAGAAAATTAAACCTTTTTGTTAATAATTTAATTATTTGGTTACAAATTGGTCTTTTTTGCTAAAAATTGATTTTCTTGATAAAAATTTATATTTTGCTTTTAAAATTTAACTATTTTATTGAAAAATTAAACTATTTTGTCAAAGATTCGCTTTTTTGCATGAAAAATATTATTTCAACTGAAAATTTGACTATTCAGTCGGTCAGTAGAAAACCTAATTATATATTCACGTATTTTACTGAAATCGTACCTTTTTTTATAGAAAAATCTTCTTGGTGGTTGCAAGTTAAACTATTTTGTGAAAAATTAATTTTTTTATTAGAAATGCATCATTTTAGTTCAAAACTCATGCCTTTTCTTAAAAATTGAGCTCTTTTATTACAAATTTAATTATTTTAATTAAAATTTAGCAAATTCGTTAAAAGCTATAATTTTTTGATAAAAATTCGACAATTTGGTTCCACTTTTTTTCATCCATGCCTATTCTTTTGATGAAAACTCTTCTCTTTGGGTAAAAATGTTATCTTTTTTGGTCAAAAATATAACCGTTTCGTTGGAAATTCAATTTTTTTGATGTAAATTAAAAAATTTCGTGAACGAGTTATCCTTTGAGGTTGAAAATTAACTACTTTGTTAGACATTCCTTCTTTTTTGTCGGTTAAACATTAATCTTTTTGGTTTAAAATTTAACTTCCGTTTTTTGAAAATTAAACAATTTTGCAAGAAGATATCCTTTGAAGTTAAAATTCAATTTTGTAGTAGAAAATTTGTCTTCTTGGTTGAGTATTGAACTATTCTGTTGACAATTCGTATTTTTTGTTAACTGAAAACTCATCTCTTTGGTTGAAAGTTGAACCATTTCGGTTAAAATTTCTTCTAATTTTGCTTGAAAATTAATCTTTTTGGTTGAAAATATAACTATTCCATTTTTGGATAAATATTGACCTTTTTTTAGTTGCGGATTTGACTATTGGGTAAAAATCCATGCATTCAATTAAAAGTTTATCTTTACCATTAGAAAATTAATCTTCTTGGTTAAAAATTTAACTATTTGGTTAAAAGTTCATCTATTTTGTTAAAAAATTCAACCAGTTTTTTAAAGAATAATCCTTTTCGGGTAAAAATTCGCATTAGTCTCGCTCAAATTAAGTGTTAATGAACTTTCCGTGAGATAGAAACGTCCAACCATAAGTTTCAATAAATTATTTTTTATGTAATCCGGATAAATCCAATACACCTTGAAGTAATCTTCTGTAATCTGCGGACATCTTGGATGAATGTGGACCGCCAAAAATTTGTATTTTTCTTTAAAAAACGATCACGTTCTTTATTCAATCATTGACAGCTCTTTCATTGGCTGACCATAACTATAATATTCATAGTTGAATCTGCTGGGACATGGATTTGGATTTGATTAGATGTGAATACTTAATTCGAATGTCTGATGGAGGTATGGATCGTGAGTTGATAGTATTTAAGAGTTTATAGCCGGCCTGCTCTAAACGAGCATATAACAAGGAGCCACTTGAAGAGCCGGTCGCTATAATAGATTAAAGCCATCTTCTCCCCTGACTATGGAGCATATATTGTCCCCTTAACACCCCTTATCCAGTAGTTTGCTTTATTTCACTTGACCCTACTTGCCCGCTAGGGTTTCATCATATAAACGCATCCCTTTGCTGAACTGAACGCATCAGCTTTCTCTCCCCATCCCCCCTCTCACTCTATCTCTCTTTCTCTCTCATTCATTCTTATGAACCACCACTAGCAATCCTCTCTCAGAGTGGGGTATATGCCTTTCTTCACTTGCACCACCATATCCGAATGACCCACCCAATTTTCTTAATGTACTCGCTAAACGCTCCAACTGCCACCATCACTGTACGGAAACTCCTCGTGTGGAAATATTTTATGTTAGTCTAATGTCAGGTCTGGCCCAAATCAAGTGCTAATGAACATTCCGTGAAAGAGAAACGTCCAACCATAAGTTTCAAGTAGCAACATTTATTTATACTCATGATATGGTTGTATTAAAAAAATTTCCATTGGTTAAACAATAAAATATGTTTATTGCAGGGACAAGAAAATACATTAATCAAGAAAAACAATCCATGTCCTCGCGAATGCGGCATATCATTTACAAATAATTTTTAATACTAAAGACGAATCTGGCTTCCGTTTGTTGCTGAGAGTTGTAGCTTATTAGATAGTTGCATACTCGATTTTTCAAAAAACAATTATTTAACAATTTCGAAAACAAGGAAAGTTTTTACAATCTCCAAAGCTTATGTCGATGTTTTTTTAACGTTTGCCATTATCGTTTAAATTTAGCGATATCTAAAACGGTTTCTGAAATATTCTCAAAACTAAAAAGTGCGAAATCGTCATTCGTTTCTGAATTTTATGCAGTTCTAAAGATAAAACTATCAAACGCATTGTTATTCGTTTATGAATTTCAGGCAGTTATATAACATAACACTATCAATTACATTCTTACTTGTTTATGAATTTGACACTTTCCTAAAACATAAGACGATCACTCAAATTGTCATTTGTTCCAGAATTTTATGCAGCTTTAAAACATAGAACGATCAATCGCATTGTTCTAAAACATAAGGCGATTAAAACCATTTTCATTTGTTTCTGAATTTTATGTAGCCCTAAGACATAAGGCGATCAATCACAATGTGATTTGTTATGATTTTTAATCAGTTCAAGAACAAAAGAGAATCACTAACGTTGCTTTTTCTTTCTAAATTTCATGAAATTCTAAATTATAAGATGATCAATCGTATTTTTACATGTTTATGAATTTTATACAGTTTTAAAACATGGGGCGATCACTAATATTGTCATTTGTTTCTGAATTTCATGAAGTTCAATAACATGAGAAGATCACTCACATTGTCATTCATTTATTAATTTCATGAAGTTATAAAAAATAAGACAACCACATGTTCACTTCTTTATGAATTTCATTCAGTTCTAAAATATAAGACGATCACTCACATGGTTACTCGCTCAAGAATTGCATGCAGTTCTACACCATAAGAATATCACTCGCTTTGTCATTTTCTTCAGAATTTAATGTAGTTCTAAAACAAATGTCAAACACATATACTGTTACTTGTTTATAAATTTTATAAAGTTCTATAACATAAGACGATCACTCGCATTGTCATTTTTTTCAGAATTTCATGCAGTTCTAAATCATACTTTAAACATTCATACTGTTACTTGTTTATTAATTTCATACAGTTCTATGACATAAGATGATCGCTTACATTTCATTCTTTTCTGAATTCCATACATTTGTAAACATAAGACGATAGATTTAGAAATAAATAACAACGTTATTGATTCTCTTCTGTCTTACAACTGTATGAAATTTATAAACAAATGACAATTCGAGTAATATTCTTGTTTTATAATTGTATCAAATTCATGCACAATTAAGTATGTGATTAACCATCCTGTGTTTTACGACTATATAAAATTCAGAAACGAATTATATGATGTGAGTGATATTTTTAAGATGTCTCATAAATGGATAATCCTTATTTAATTGTTTTCCAGATAATTATTCTTCATGAACAATATATTATATTATATTATATATATTATATTCACAAACTGCGTTCAAAATCGCATCGACTTGACAGGCAGTCAGGTCTAAACCTGATAGAAAAAAACGGAAGACGTATTTGTCGTACAAAACTGTGATATGTGTATTGGCATCATATGAAATGTGTAATCCTATTAAACATTTACTCACTTTGTTTTAATTACCACAGACGTATCTCGCTCGCGCCTGCGCATCTGTCTTTATAAGCAACAAAAATCGGATGGTGAAAACAAAACATCGTATATGACTATATCTATACCAGCAAGTAAATATAATGAATCTAGTCCTAAATATTGTTGTACCCCAAGTAATTTCTATCAGTGTGTGCATGGAAATTCGAGAAAAAAATTCCAATTCATTTTTAGACCATCCTATTTTACACCTTTCAATTCGTGCACAAATACAATTTTGTTTTTTGAACCAAGAATTCATTTAAGAACATTTTTCACAGACCGAAACTAAATTGTTTGGCTAAATCAACCAAATAATCCATAAACTAAAATATTTGGTTAAACAACCAAAAAATTCAGTAGGGTACATGTATCACGCCTTCCGTTTTTTTCTATCAGGTTTAGCCTTGACTGCCTGTCAAGTCGATGCGATTTTGAACGGAGTTTGTGATTATAATATGTATAATATAATATAATATATTGTTCATGAAGAATAATTATCTGGAAAACAATTAAATAAGGATTATCCATTTATGAGACATCTTAACAATGTCACTCACATTAAATAATTCGTTTCTGAATTTAATATAGTCGTAAAACACAGGATGGTTAATCACATACTTAATTGTGCATTAATTTTATACATTATAAAACAAGAATATTACTCAAATTGTCATTTGTTTATGAATTTCATGCAGTAGTAAGGCATAAGAGGATCAGTAACATTGTTATTTATTTCTAATTCTATCGTCTTATGTTTACAAATGTATGGAATTCAGAAAAGAATGAAATTAAGCGATTATTTTATGTTATAGAACTGTATGAAATTTATAAACAAGTGAAAGTATGAGTGTTCGACGTATGATTTATAACTGCATTAAATTCTGAAAAAATGACAACGCGAGTGATATTCTTATGTTGTTGAACTGCATGCAATTCTTGAGCGAGTAACAATGTGAGTGATCGTCTTATATTTCAGAACTGAATGAAATTCATAAAGAAGTCAACATGTGGTTGTCTTATTTTTTATATCTTCATGAAATTAATAAACAAATGACAATGTGAGTGATCTTTAGTGAGTGAGTTTTAGGACTGTATGAAATTCATGAACATGTAATAATGAGATTGATCGTCTGATAATTTAGAACTGCATGAAATTCAGAAACAAATAACAATATGAGTGATTGTCTAATTTTTTTGGAAAAAAACCAAAATATTAATGCTATGATGGCTTTATGTCTTATGACTGCATGAAATTCAGAAACAAATTAAAATGTTTTTAATCGCCTTATTTTTTAGAACAATGCGATTATTCGTCCTATGTTTTAAAGTTGCATAAAATTCTGAAACAAATGAGAATTTAAGCGATCGTCTTATGTTTTAGGAATGTGTGAAATTCATAAACAAGTAAGAATGTAATTTATAGTCTTATGTTATATAACTGCCTAAAATTCAGAAACGAATAACAATGCGGTTGATCGTTTTATCCTTTAGAACTGCATAAAATTCAGAAACGAATGACAATTTCGCACTTTTTCAGTGTTGAGAATTTGCAAACGTTAAAAATACCTTGATATAAGCAGCGGACATTGTAAAAAAATTTTCCCGTTTCCAAATTGGTTAAACAATTGTTTTTTGAAAAATCAATTATTTAAATATCTAATAAGCTATACCTCTTAGCAACAAACGGAAGCCAGATTCGTATGTAGTATTAAAAAAAGCTTTGTAAATGATATGCAGCATTACGCGAGGACATAGGTCGTTTTTCTTGATTAACGTATTTTTTTGTCCATGCAATAAATATTTTTTATTGTTGAACCAATAGACATATTTTTGATTCGACCAAATCATGAGTATAAATAAATTTTGCTACTTGAAACTTATAGTTCGCATAGTTAGCACTTGATTTGGGCCAGACCTGACATTAGACTAACATAAAATATTTCCACACGAGGAGCTTCCGCACAGTGATGGTGGCATATATATATATATAT
>JAAAKG020138357.1:0-12652 GCA_010014905.2 Druon quercuslanigerum
CGAGTTTTTAGAAGTTTTAATTGATTTTTTAATAATATTGTTTAATAACTCTTCTAATTTTCTAGTTGGAGAGCCTACTGTAGAAATAACTGGTCGTAATGGATAATCAGTTTTATGTGTTTTAACAAGGCCAATAAGCTAATGAAATATGAGTACTCGTTGTATCAATATCAAAACGCGCAATATTATTCCTTACAATTTTCTTAATTCTCATACTATCTAGGATTTTGAATGTCCCTTTTTGAAGCAGTTTAGTGGGATTATTTGGTGTATTTGAAAACTAACTTCATCATTAAAAATTTGTCACATTTTTCTAATATAAATATCTTTATGAATAGCTATCGTAATAGAACTTTTATCTGATTTCGTAATCATTAATTCTGGATGATGTTTAAAAAAAAATTTTCACTTAAAGCTTCATTCAATTCTTTTTCTAGTATCGTTTTTGGAATATTATTATTTAAGAAATCGTTAGATAAACCCATAAAAATTGATCTAAATTCGTCTACTTTATTGTCAGGAATTCACTAAAATTAGATTCAATATCTTTAATGATTTCAAGCAATTGACTGTAATTTTTTTTACCAAATTTGTTACTAAAACCATCACCTAATCTCAAAATATCAATAACTCTATGTGGAATAATTACATTAGAAATGTTCAAAAACCAGGGATCAGGTTGATCATATAAAAGAATAAAGTGAATATTAAGATACAACTTTTGAACATAACAAAACATTCTTTGATAATAAAAGCACTTGTTGGATTAACTTTCGTATGATTTCTTTTATATTAATATTTAAAAATTGAATTTGTGAATAGCAATCTTTAATAGTCAAATTTAAGAGAGATTTTTTAAATTTTTCTGTATAAATCAATTTTTTAAGGATTGAATTTTTTTCGTTTTCTTATGCATAAAATTATTTTTGAAGAAATTGATTATTTTTCAATCTGAAAGCACAAAATTTTAAAGAGGGACTCTAAACAAATGATTCTTTTCCAATCTATAGGTTTTGCTTATAAATATCGTACGATTTCTTTTAATAGAGTTGTGAATGTCACCTCAATATTCAAGGAAGAAATCTTTTTATTAGATTCTTATATTAATAAAATATCAAAAATTGAAATTAAGTAAATAACAATATTTTAATGTAAGAAATATTTAGAAATGTATTATTTTTGGATTATTAATTTTCAATGTTATTGATAATATAATAATCTAAATACATTGGTATTGAATCAGCCAAAAAAAATGTTTTAATTTTGATATACCAAAAGATGCTCCTGTATTCTATTTTCCATATAAGGTAGATGACAACAAATCGGTCTTTGTTTTGATCGTGGTGTCAACAGGAAAGATCTTCGCCTCCGCTGGACACATCCTTAGAACAAGCTTGCACGTCTATCTGTCGAGCGTCAGGTCTTTATTTAATCGTTATTGGCAAACCACAAGTCAGAATTACTTGCCATTTTTCAAAAAACTTCTTTAAATCCTCCTAGAATTTTTGGTAATTAGAAGTTTCAGCTTTTTTTTTAAATTCGTCAGCGAAACGTAGCGTTTGAATGCGTAATTTACGACTTGAATCGGCAATAAATTAATAAAAAATGTTTGGGAGAGAAAATCAAAACTTCACTAATACTGTCACTTTCGGAACAGTTATATGCATGTTCTCAACGAATTTCATTTCGATAGTCCTATTATTGAATGAGTTAGAGTAGAACGCAAAAATATAGTGATTTTCAATTTTGTCAAAAAGTAACAATTTCGTGATTATCTGGAAAACTAAAAAAGATAGAAATTTTTTTCAAAAACAAAAATATGTGAAATGCAATTTCCTATCAAGATGTGCTTAAAAAAATTAAAAACCCGACTTGAAAAAATCAAGAACGAGAATAACAGATTCCAGCTGAAACCAAGGCATTTCGAGCGTGTTCCGTTTAGATCGCGGGAGGCTCAATTATTAATATAAGTAAATGTCCAAATTTTTCCCGCGAAAATGTCCAAATCTCGCTGTTAGTACCTTCGAGAAAAATGTCAAAGAAAAGCTTCAACTCGAAATTCCAAAACGACCGTTACCTAACTACACTGGCATAGAAATCAAATTGTAAAGAATGTAGCAAAGGAAGGCATTTACCCAAAATCCAGGTCTACTTTTTAATCCTCTGAATTAGAGTCTCCTCACATTAGAGAGTGAAGTTTAGACTTGGCAAACGAGACCTCCCCCGAGCCCGAGCCCGACGACCGTTACAGATCCTACTTCCTCAAATAAACGATATCGATTTCCGTTACGGCTTTCGAAATTTGCCAATGAGTAGTTGAGCCCTCCTCTCGATTACTTCCGGTCTCGACTCCCTAGCGCGGAACTCAATCTCGTTGAAGGGAAGTGACGTCAGTAGTCACTAGTCACTGCCCACGAACTTTGAATCAGGAGGATTCACTTTGCGGGGGTTCACCAGGAAGTACTTAATGTCGACACGACTTCACCTCGACCCCGCCGAAGACGATTACAGTGATCATTTTCCGTGTCCTCGACGCGGTAACAAAGAACCTGCAGGTGTTGCTCCTTGCTACCAACCAATCGATCGACGAGGTTCAATTTCCGCCCGCTAGCGTGTTTCCTACCGAGGGCGGAAAAACAAGAGTTTAATTGGTCAGCAGTTCCAAGGGGTTCAACTGTCAGAAGCTTTGATATGGGAATATTCATTTTGCGGGGGGTAACGGTCTTAATGCCCAATTAATAAACTTACAGGTGTTCTACATTTTTTTCTTTATAATTTATTTTTTTCTCCCACCCAGGGAACTCGTTCCAGTGGCCATAAAAATAATCAGCTTAAAATTTGGAGAAAGTCGGTTAGTATATATCCCTTGAAGCGTGGGAACAGAAGAATTTTTAATTTCCCTTAGTTTTGACCCCCCCCCCCCCCCGCGGGGGTTCAAAACCCTCCCCACTTCTGCACCCTTTTTTCTTACAACGTACATCAAGTTCGTGGACATTTTTTAACGCAACAATATTTATTTGTTTATTTTATTATAATATTAAACAATAAACATTTAACGGAATTATTTCTGAAATCGAATTTTTTAAATTAAAATTAGCATTTTAGAGCTCAATCAAAAATTAATAATATGTTGTATTTAATTTTTTAGAGTGTACACTCATTCGTTTTTTGTATTTTTTTAGTTTCCAAGCAGAATAATAATTTATATTTTACTTTTCCAGACTAGAAATGATGAACTATTTTATGCACAGCAGATAAATAAATTTTGACGGAAATGAAAGAATAAAATTTGAAAATTAATCTTCTTATAAAAATCAGCTATTTTAAATTTTATTACGTTTAAATAGAAGGCCTATAGGCATTCAACTTCTATATTAAAAAAATTAAGGATCATAAATAATGAAAAAATTATTTAAAAATATAATTACAACTTAGTTACAAGTTTAACTTATCGAAAATTTTTTTTTATTTTATTTTTTCGGATTTTTAGAACAAAAATCTGTTATACTGTAATCACGTGATCTTTAGTTTTAATTTGTTTCGAACAGAATAATGTTTTCGGATCAAAAGTGTTTTAATATTGAGAATCCTTATATTTCGAAAAATAGATTTTTCGCAACAATTGTAAATTTTGTTTTTTAATCGCTATTAAAGGACGATTTTTAAACACCATGACATTTTAATCTCTAAATGTTATTATATTTTTTTTAAAAGTGAAAATTGAATTTTTATCGCAATCCACAGTCAAGACTGGTCCAATTTTATGTTAGTGTCAGTTTGAGATTATCAAATTCCAAGTCCATCTCCTCAAACTTGGGTAACTTTTTTCAATCAAATTATTTGGTCTCAAGTTTTTATCGCAATCCGCAGTCAAGCGGGTCTAAGGTTAGGTTAGTGTGACTCTGATTTTGTCAACTTCCACATAAATTTTTTCGAACCTGGATAACTTTTTTAATCACATTTTTTTCTTCAAGTTTGTATCGTAATCCGCAGCCAAGCCTGGTGAAATTTTATGTTAGTGTCACTTTCAGATTGCAAACTTCCACATCCATTTACTTGATCCTGCATAACTTGCTTAAACCAAATTTTTTGGCCTCAATTTTTAATCGCTATTCGCAGTCAAGACGGTCCAATTTTAGGTTAGTGTGACTTTAAGATTGTCAAATTCTACATCCATTTCCTCGAACCAGGATAATTTTTTTCTAGCAAATTTGGTTGACCTCTATTTTTTATTGCAATCCGCAGTTAAGTTTGGTCAAATTTTATGTTAGTGTCATTTTCAGATTACAAAAATTTAATAATCAACATTTTCCACCATTTATTGCAAAAAAAATGTTAAAAACCAAAAAGTCCTCCATTCAAATTTCGAAAAAAAATTAAAATACAAAATTTACTCGCTTTCAACTCAATGAGAATGTTAAAAACAACAATATCTTTTTTAATTCCGAAAAAAGGTAAATACAAAAATTTACAACCTTCAAACTCGATAAAAATGTTAAAAACAAAAGATTCCCTCTTCCAATTCAGAAAAAATTATTAACAAAAAAATGCTTACTTCCAACCCAATAAAAATATTTAAAAAATAAATAATGTGAAGAATTTTCAATAATTAATTAATAATTATTTGAAAAATGGCGTTAATATTATTTGGCAATTTTTCATTTTAAACTTACGGTTTGGAATATATGCGTAAAAAAAAATTTTTTGTAATTTTTTAATTTATAACTTCTAAAGAAAGTCATCCAAAATTTTTAAACTTACGAAATTTCTAATTGGCTGATTGGAATTTCGTACAACTTTTTTTCTACGGTCACCATTTTTATGAAAAATCAAATTTCCGTTTCATGGCGATTCGGAAGAATAAAAATTTTCAAAGGTTAAAATTCGGAAAAGTCAAAATTATGGAAAATGGTTTTTTGTTGCAATTAAAATTATCATAATTAAAAATACGGAAAAATGAAAATGATTTGAAACAGTAATTTCTAAAAATAGTAAATATGTTAGATGATTATTTGGTAAAATAAGAATGATTTAAAATGGTGATTCAGTAAAATAAAAATAATTCTAAATTGTTTATTCGGCAAATTAAAAATTATATCAAATATAATTTTGAACAAAAAAACGATTATGTTAAACAGTAAGTCAGAATATAAATTTCGGTACAATAAACATTAGGGAAAATAAAACTTGTGAAATATTTATGATCGAGATATATTTTTCAAAATTAAATTTTTGTTAGACGCTTAATAATTTGGTTTCTATAACATCTTCATTTGTGGTTTTAGAATACGACTTTTGTAAATTCGAGCCTGGGAACTAATTTTTTCTGAACATGAAGAAATCGGAATTTGTCTTCACTTCCTTTCCTGCATTTTTTTTACTCTATTTAGCGGTGGGATCTGGAATCCTTTGATCTTTTCGCGACGATCGGTTCATCGTGGGAGTCGAAATGAATCAGCGAGGTTGAGTCACCAACCAGGTCCTTCGTCTTATTCTGTGAATTCTTTATCGAATCCGATCACTGATTGGACACTGAAAGCATTATTCCTTGCAATATTCATAAATCATTGTTTCTCTTTACAGGGTGGTCGCAAAACTTAATTTGCAAAAATTTATCTCTTTTCCTCACTTTTTCGTTGATTAATTTTTCATTTTCTCAGAAAACTCATATTTAAAAACATTGATAACTTAAGATATTTTTAAAGAAAATTATAATTTTATATTATAATCTGATCGCTTTTTTCGAAGGTTTCAAAGAATTTTCAGTAGGTTTCAATATTTTAAAGGGATTTCAAAGAATTTTGATAGTTTTATATCTTTTAAACACCCTTGAAACGTTTTAACTTTTAGGCCTTTGGAAAATTTAAAAAGTTTCAAAAATATCTTCAAATCATTCATATATATTAAAAATGTTTTGCCATCTTTAGAATTCGCGACAATGTGTAAATTATTTTGAAATCTTTTGACATTCCTTAAAACTTTTTTAACGGCTCTTAAAAATACATCGTAATACTCTGAAATACCCTAAAATATTTCAAATTATTTAAAGTTCTATTAAATCACTGAAATAATTTAAAAAATTCTTGAAATTATTTTAAATACCCTAAACTGTTTTAAAGCTTTTAAAATCCTAATAAATTCCCAAATTCAATTGAATATTCCTCAGTACCTTTTAAAATACCCCAAAAAAAATCTCTTATGCTCTCCTTGAATCGCTTGAAATCCCTTTACAATTTTTAAAACTTCTTTTTAATTTTCAAGGTGTTTAAAAATGTTTAACATGTTTCAAAAGATTTCAACAAAGGTCGTAACCAGGATAAGCATGCTCTGTGTGCCCCCGCTCGGATGTGATCGATATTGCTTGGGCAAGTGGCTTCCCCTATAAGATAAATTTACCCCAAGTATCAACTAAAAAAAAAAAATTTTACGAAAGTTATAAACTAATTTTGAAAAATAAAAAATCCAATTTTCTCGAAAACGACTTTACCGATCATGATGGTCAAAATATATGTTATAGAGGGTACTAAGGAAGTTCCGAAAAAAATTTAATAATCAACAATTTTTCTTCTATGTCATGCTCACATTCAAGGCATCAATATATATTTTTGCGGAAATGATCAAAGCATTACTTCATAGTTTAAAAAAATAAAAAATACTTTTTAAGCCCCTCAAATGTATTTAATTTAATGAGAATGAGGGGCTAAATTAATTTTTAGCTTATGACGCAGTAAGTTATACGCAATTATTATTATTATTATTACACCATCAGGCCGTTTCCCTTTCGGGGTAGGCGAATGGTGTAATAAAATTCAGATGCAACAGTATTATTCGACTGAAAACAAATTTTATCGTCAATTCCCCAGTCATAGTGTCCATCGATTATAAGTAGGTAGAAAAATACTTCTTGTTGTTTAATGCTGACATTCGCCAAACTAATTTCATGTTTGCCCAGGATGCATCACGTGTAGGTCGCCAGTCAGATTATCATCCCTTACTTTATTTACACTATAGACAACTATACATACCGTATTAATAACTTAACAAAACATATATACACTATATACACACAAGATACCCAACAATTTACATATATACACTTCATATGCACAAAACATATGCATATTATTTTGAAGCTGCGTATTAGTCATCGTCACTGTTTCCTTCGATGACAGAATGAATATTCTGTGTATAATAATGTATATAAAGTATATATGTTTTGTTAAATTATTAATACAGTATGTATATAGTTATATATAATGTAAATAATTTAAGGGATGATAATCTGACTGGCGACCTCCACGTGGTGCACCCTGGGCAAACATGAAATTAGTTTGGCGAATGTCAGCAGTAAAGAAAAAGAAGTATTTTTATATCTACTTATAATCGATGGACACTATGACTGGGTATTCAAGATTCTTTAAAATGCCTCGAAAATATTAAAACCTACTGAAAATTCTTTGAAAACTTTTTAAAAAAGCGATCAGATTGTAATATAAAATTATTATTTTCTTTAAAAATATCCTTAATTATTAATGTTTTTAAATATGAGTTTTCCAAGAAAATGAAAAATTAATCAACGAAAAAGTGAGGAAAAGAGGTTAATTTTTGAAAACTAAGTTTTGCGACCACCACTGAATAACCATTTTTACATATTTTTTATTTTTAGAAATTACTGTTTCAAATCATTTTTATTCTTCCGTATTTGCAATTATCATAATTTTCACTGCAACAAAAAACGATTTTCCATAATTTTGACTTTTTCGAATTTTAACCTTTAATCATTTTTATTCTTCCGAATCGTCATGAAACGGAAATTTTATTTTTCATAAAAATGGTGACCGTAGAAAAAAAGGTTGTGCGAAATTCCAATCAGCCAATCAGGAATTTAGTAAGTTCACAAATTTTGGATGAATTCCTTTAGAAATTATAAATTAAAAAAATACTTAAAATTTTTTTACGCATCTATTTCAAACCGTAAATTTAAAATGAAAAATTTCCGAATAATATTAACGCCATTTTTCAAATAGTTATTAATTAATTATTGAAAATTCTTCACATTATTTATTTTTTAAATATTTTTATTGGGTTGGAAGTAGGCATTTTTTGTTAATAATTTTTTCTAAATTGAAAGATGGAATCTTTTGTTTTTAACATTTTTATCGAGTTTGAGGGTTATAAATTTTGGTATTTACCTTTTTTCGAAATTGAAAAATATATCGTTGTTTTTAAAATTTGTATTGAGTTGGAAGCGAGTAAATTTTGTATTTTAATTTTCTTTTTCGAAATTTGAAGGGAGGACTTTTTGGTTTTTAACATTTTTTTCGCAATAAATGGTGGAAAATGTTGATTATTAAATTTTTGTAATCTGAAAATGACACTAACAAATTTACGTTATTAAAATTTTTCTGCATGAAAAAGGGACATTTTTTATTTTTTAAATATTTTTATTGGGTTGGAAGTGAGCGCTTTTTTTCATAATTTTTTCTGAATTGGAAGAGGGAATCTTTTGTTTTTAACATTTTTATAGAGTTTGAAGGTTGTAAATTTTGTTATTCACCTTTTTACGGAATTGAAAAAGATATTGTTGTTTTTAAAATAAACTCAAATATTTCAAATTTCAAACCTTGGAATTCTATAAAATAGCCTAAAATGTTTCAAATCCTTTAAAATTTGCTGAAATCTTTTGAATCATGGTAAAAAATTTTAAACACCTTGAAAATTAAAAAAGAGTTTAAAAAATACCCTAAAATCTTTGAATCCTTCTAAATCCTATTAAACAACTCAATTAAATTAAAAATCTGTTAAGAAAAAAGTAAAATATTTCAAATCTTCTGAAATCCTTTGAATCTTTTTAAAGCTCTTAAAAATGCATTGGAATCATCGAAAATACCCTAAAATATTTTAAATTCTTCAAAAATCCATTATAAATAATCAAAATTAATTAAAAATTCCTTGAAAAATTTTTAAATTACCTCCAATTCTGTAATTTCTTTAAAATCTTTTAAAACCGCTTGAAACTTTTCGAAACTCTTGAAAATACCTTGAAATATTTTAGGTCTTTTAAAATTTCTACAAGTTATTAAAAAATAATTCTAACATTTCGTGAAATCATTTAAATTTTTCTACAATTATTTTATTCCTTTGAAATCTTTTGAAACCACTTAACTTCTTTTAAAGCTCTTAAAAATGCTTTGAAATCTTCTGAAATACCCTAAAATATTTCACAATATTTGAAATTCTATTAAATTACTGAATTACTTTAAAAAAAAATTTGAAATTTTTTTATATACCCTAAACTGTTTTAAAGCTTTTGAAATCTCTAAACTTTTAAAAACCCTTAACATTGTTTTAAAATCTTTTAAAATATCCTTAAATCTATTAAAAAAAACTAAAATGTTTCAAATTTCTAATTTTGGAATTCTATAAATTTGCCTAAAATATTTAAATCCTTTAAAATCTTTTGAAATCTTTTGAAACATGTTCAAACTTTTTTAACATCTTAAAAATTAAAAACAGTTAAAAAAATACTATAAAATCTTTCAAATCCTTTGAAATCCTATTAAATTACTAAATTAAATTGAAAATTCCTTGGAATCTGTTACGAAAAAACTAAATAAAATACCCAAAAACATTTTTAATTCTTTAAAATTGCATTAAAAATTATCGAAATCAATTAAAAATTCCTTTAAACATTTTTAAATTACTCACAAATTTGTAATTTCTTTGAAATCTTTTAAAAACTGCTTGAAACTTTTCAAAACTCTTGAAAATTCCTTGAAAGGTTAAAACATAGCCTTAAATCTTTTAAATCTGTTCAAAATTTTTTGGAATCTTTTAAAATACCTTACAAAATTTTAGGGCTTTTAAAATCTCTTCAAGTTATTAAAAAATAAATTTAAAATTTCCTAAAAATTTTTAATTCCTTTAAAATCATTTGAAAACACTTGATATTTTTTAAATCTCTTGAAAATTCCTTATAAGTTTAAAGAATACATTAAAACCATTCAAATCTATTGACAATTTCTTGGAATCTTTTAAAATTCGCCAGAATTTTTCAATTCTTTTCAAATCTTATGAAATCCCTTAAAACATTTTGAAGCTGTCAAAAATGTTTTTTAATACTCTAAAAACCCTAAAATATTTCAAATTTTTTGCAATCTCTTAAAAGTACCGAATCTTTGAAAAATACTTTGAAATCTGCTAGAATACCCTAAAACATTTGAAGACTTTTGAAATCCCATTAAATTACCGAATTCAATTAAAAATTCTTTGGAATCTGTCCCTAAAATATTTCAAAATCGCCTAAAATAATTTGAATACCCTAAAATATTTCAAAGCTTTAAAAAAATTTTTAATGTTTTAAAACCCTTTGCAATTTTTTAATGTTTTAAAAAGTCTTATGAAGTGCCCTTAAATCCCAGGAAAAATTTTTAATCTCATAAAAATTTAATTAAATTTTATAGAAATATACTAATAATTTTCAATTCATGTGAAATCTATTCAAATTATTAAATATTCTAAAATATCCTAAAATATTTCAAATCTTTAAAATAATTCAAATGTTTTAAAATATCTCCTTCACATTTAAAAATATTTTTAATTTATTGCAAGTTTCAAAAATACCCTAAACTATTTCAAATCTTTGTCAATATCTTAAGATTACCGAATTTATTAAAAAATTCCTTGGAATCTATTGAGGTGCCCTCAGATATTTCAAATTCTTTAAAATCATTTGAAATTGCAGGAAAATTTTTTAATATTTTAAAAATTAAATTAAATATTGAGAAATATGCTAGAATCTTTCAATTCGTTTGAAATCTATTAAAATTATTAAATAATCTAAAATATTCTCTAAAATATGTCAAGTCTTTAAAAATAATGTCAATGTTTTAAAACCCTTAAAACTTTTTAAATGTTTTAAACACCCGTGCCATCTACAATTTCTTAAAAAACTTATTGGAATTTTCTACAATACCCTAAAATACCTCAAACCTTTTGCAATCTCTGAAAAGTATAAATTTAATGAAATTTTTAAAAATATGCTAGAATCTTTCAATTCATTTAAAATCTATTCAAATTTTCAAATATTCTATAATACCATAAAATATTTTAAATCTTTTTAAAAAATTTAATGTTTTAAAACCCTTTGAGATTAATTTTTTTCTTTAAACTCATTGGAAGTTTTAAAAATACCCAAAAATATTTCAAATCTTTTGCAATCTCTTAAAATTACTGCAATAAATCATTTGAAATCCCTGGAAACGTTTTACCTCTCTTAAAAATTAATTGGAAATTTCAAAAATATGATAGCTTCTTTTAATTCATTTGAAACCTATTAACATTATTAAATATTCTAAAATTTACTCAAATAATTCAAATCTTTAAAAAAAATGTTAATGCTTTAAAACCTCGCGACATTTAAAATTTTTTTTAAATGTGTTGGAATTTTCAAAAATACCCTAAAATATCAAAAAATGTTTGCAATCTCTTAAAAGTATCGAATGTTTTAAAAATACTTTGGAATATGTTAGAATACCCTACAATATTTCAAGACTTAAAATTCCATTAAATTACCGAATTAAAAAAAAATTGTTTGGAATCTGTCCCTAAAATATTGAAAATCGCCTAAAATAATTTGAATAACCTAAAGTATTTAAAATCTTTAATAAAAATTTTAATGTTTTAAAACCCTTTACAATTTTTTAATGTTTTAAAACCCCTTAATGATAAAAAAAACTCATTGAAAGTTTCAAAAATACCATAAACTATTTTAAATCTTTTTCAATCTCTTAAAATTAGCGAATTCAATAAAAATTTCTTTGGAATTTTATGAAGTGCCCTTAAATATTGCAAATTCTTAAAAATAATTTGAAATCACAGGAAAAATTTTAAATCTCATAAAAATTAAATGAAATTTTTAGAAATATGCTAAAAACTTTCAATTCATGTGAAATCTATTCAAATTACTAAATATTCTGAAATATCCTAAAATATTTCAAATCTTTAAAAAAAAATTTAATGTTTTAAAACCCTTTCAACTTTTTTAATGTTTCAAAACCCCGTGACATCTTAAATTTTTTTTTTTAACTTTTGGAATTTTCAAAAATACCCAAAAATATCTCAAATCTTGTACAATCTCTTTAAAGTAACGAATCTTTGAAAAATATTTCCAAATCTGTTAGAATACCCTAAAATATTTCAAGACTTTTAAAATCCAATTAAATTACCGAATTCAATTAAAAGTTCCTTGTAATCTGTCCCTAAAATATTAAAAATCGTATAAAATAATTTGAACAACCTAAAATATTTAAAATATTTAACAAAAATTTTAATGTTTGAAAACCCTTTGAAATTTTTTATAGTTTTAAAACCCCTTGATATTAAAAAAAATAAACTCATTGAAAGTTTCAAAAATACCATAAACTATTTTAAATATTTTTCAATCTCTTAAAATTACCGAATTCAATAAAAATTTTTTTGGAATTTTATGAAGTACCCTTAATTATTGCAAATTCTTAAAAATAATTTGAAATCCCAGAAAAAATTTTAAATCTCATAAAAATTAAATGAAATTTTTAGAAATATGCTAAAAACTTTTAATTCATTTGAAATATATTTAAATTATTAAATATTCTAAAACACCCTTTATATT
>JAAAKG020138358.1:0-12652 GCA_010014905.2 Druon quercuslanigerum
AAAATTTTTATATAGACAAATAACTCTAAGGAACAAGTACCTGCAAAAAAAACAATTATAAATATAAATACAAGGCATAAATACATTTTATAATTTAGAAATTTTTTATTTAAATGCATCATATGTATATAAAATTTATTTATGTACCTTAACTTGGGACTGCTCATTCAGATACAAATTTTATTTAACATTTATCGTGAATATTTTAATATTTGTTTCTCATTTTGCATTTTATATTTTATTATTAGGCATACGTATTTTCATTGTCTTGTTTTCATGAGTATAAAATATACCTTGTTTTTATGAGTATAAAATTTTTTTAAAAATTTTTTTACCTTATGCTGTTTTTTTTATTAATGATCCGGAAAAATGATAATTTTTGAGAATTCGTGTTTCGTCATTCAGAAGCAGTAGCTTGTAAATATGTCGTGTTTTTCGAGGTGATGCGGCCTATTCACAAGTTTCACAATAGTTCCGTATCATAAAGGGAAAAAATATTCAAGCTTTTCCAGATTTTTGAACAACTTTGAAAATTAAAAGTTTTTAAAATGAAGCTTAAAAATTTTGTATTTCAGAAATGTTTAATTCAAAGCGTTTGAGCTGAGCGAAAAAAAATCATTGATTGGCATCCGAAAGTAGTAAAAAAAATATATTTTGAAATCGTTTTATATATTTTGTTCCCTTTTTTATTTAAAAATCAAAATTTTTGTAAATTTCAATTAGTTTTCCTATTGCTTCTAAAATAATGGTCAATTTTTAACAACATGATTTTTTTGTACTAAGTCTTATGCACAAATTTTTTTGCACATTATATTTTATTATCAGGCATAAGTATTTTTATTGCCTTATTTTTATCATTGATAAAGTGCACATCTTATAAAAATATTTTCAATATTATTTTCTACTATTTAAAATAAAAATATGTGCCTTTCCGAACTTGCATCTTTCTTTCAAAATGTATTTTTTTATTTCAATATATTTTTATAATAAGAATCCATACAAATTTGTAGATATTTATTGGTTGAAAAATTTTTGTCTTTTTATTTTTTCCAACTCTTGTCGTTTTTTTTAAATTTAATTCCTAGTAAAATTTGAAGTGACTTTTCATTCATAAGCATTAATTTCAACAGAATATTTTGCAGGTTTTAACAAAATTCAAAAGATTTTTAAAAACGTCAAAAAATTGTTTTATTAAAAATAAATGTTTTTTACTTTGTTCTTTTCTGTCAAAAACTAATATTTTTGGTTAAATATTTGTCCCTTTTTGGTGCAAATATTTAATTAAAAATGTTTTTTTTATTAAAGATTTATTATTTTTTTATAAATTCGTCTCATTGATTGAGAATTAACATATTATATTAAAAATTCATCTTTCAGGTTGAAGAATTAACTGCTTCACTAAAAATTGAACTATTTCGTTAATCATGTTCATCAAAAATTGATCTCTCTGTTTAAATATGTTAATATTTTGTTAATATATGTTTGTTTTTCTATTTAAGGGTCTATTTTTACTATTTTAGCTTCAATTTCATTCTTGGTTAAAATATCAAAATTACACTTTTTGTTGAGAGTAGATCTTTTTCGGTTGAATAAAATTCAACTACATTGTTTAATGTTTAACTATTCTATAAAATTTAACTATTTGGTAGAGAATCATGTATTTTTTTTTAAATTCACTTGAAACGATATTTAATTAAAAATGTATTTTTTTGGTTAAAAGTCCAACTATTTAATTGCCAATTAAACTGCTTTGTTAAAAATTCATTTTATTTGAAAGATTTACGTTTTTGGTTGGGAATTTAACTTTTTTGGTCGAAATTCTTTTTTTAGTTAAATAATAATTTTTTAGTCGAAAATCTCACTATTCAATTTTTTGTTGAGAATTTATCCTTTTGGATCAAAAATTAATCTTTTAGTGTAGAGAAGTCATCCTGTGTTAAAAGTGAATGTAAATGACTACTTACATGTTAATTAAATTAAATAATTAATTGAAGTACTTAATTTTATCTAAATAAAATAAATTATTATTATTTTAAAAATAATATTAATTAAAGCAGAAATATATCTATCTGATAATACAAAGAGTATCTGCATTTATGGCAATGAAGCATTTCTTTTGATAAAGAAGATATTGTCTTTACGTAAATGCATATTTATTCAGTTGAAGAAAATGTTTCATTTTATTGGTAAAATTAAATAATAGTTAATTGCAAATAAACATTTGTTTTAAAGAAATATTTATTTTATTAAATTAAACTTTTACTCATTTGATGGGAAGAATTTGTTCTTTCAGTGTAGAAAACAAAGGAAAGGATTTCAAACGAATGTTTCTTCCAATCAAAAAAATATTTGTTATAAAATAATTGCATATCGATTCAGCTGAAACAAATAGTTTCAATATATATAATATTCAATATAATAACGAGAAATCATTCAGACATAATATTTCTTAAACTATTTCAAAACTTATGCCTACAATAAATAACATTGCTTATTGTCCATGAACGCTCTTGATTCATTATTGTAAGATTTATAATTAATAAAAACCATTAATAAACAATATGCATAATTAATTTATAACCTATTTAACAAATATAATTTTAAAAGTTTTTACTTTTCCCGACTTTATTGAAAAAATTAGAAGACAATATTTTGAAAATGAAAACAGACTAGGTCACGTCAACAATTTCTCAGTATACCCTACTTATCGTTTTAGTAAAGTGAAAAATGTTTCATCATCGCATCTTTTTTTTAAACAATTCTATTTTTTACGTTTTCGATTTTTATTAACTTTTTTAATTATTTCATATACAGTCCTTCGTAAATTTATTTATTTATTTTAAGAAATTAGTTTGTTTTCCAATATTAAATTAGGAAATAACTTGACCAACTGTTAGTAATTTTCTACTAATCTATTTTGGCTTACTTTTCCCGAATAAAGACTGTAAAATTTCACTAGTGATTAATTAAATCTTACAAATTTTGATTTTTAAGAGATAATATATGGCTAAATAATTTAAATTATCGATGAAAAATAAATAAAATAAACAACCGAAAAAGATGTTAAAAATCGAAAAGAGAACTCTGTTCATAAATAGCGGTTGAAGATCTTGAGTATGTATAATTTCTTATTTATAATTAAATTCGAGTTCATTGATCTAATGTAATTTAAAAAGTATGGAAATTCTTATTTTTCTAAACTTTATTCAAACAATTATTGGGCAATGCTTATAAATTGAGGCAGCCTACAAAACGTTGACAATGTCACAATTTGGCCTTGCTCTTGTTCCAATAGAGAGAAGATTTGTAAATATCATAACTAATAGAAAATTACTACCTTTTTTCTACTAATAATTCTTCTAATATTTATTTGTAATTATTTACATTCTAGCAATTTTTATTTAAAGAGACTTTAAATATATTTTGCATAAGCTAAAACGCTATAAATTAAAATAATCTTCTTCAGGCACTCAATTTTATATTTATTCAAGTATAATTAACTTAGATTGCATTTATTCAGTGTAGTTAATTGACTCAAATAATTTTTACGAATTTTCCCAAATAATGCAATTTTCTATCGAAAATGGGGAAAATACAAATCTAGGAAAAAATTCTGAAAAACGACGACAGAACTCCGTTGAAAAGTAGAGCATGAAGATACTGAGTATGCATGAGTATTCAGTATATTGATTCAGATTTTATTTTTATTTTTTCTTAAATTGTTTAAACAAGTCGAAGGCAATATTTTTAAATTAAAAATAGACAAAATCCTGCCGACAATTTCTCCATGTGGCCTTATTGTCGTTTCTATAGAATTAAAAATGCTACACCATCGCGGCGTTTTATTGAACTTTATTTCTCAGACAATTTTTCGACTACTCAAATTAGACATCCAAATTTTTTTTATTAATCTCTGGTATAAAATAAAAATTTTTACTTTTTTGTAATTTTCTTCTGCAACGACACATTATTAAATCACTGCCTTATAAACAATATATTTTAAATAAATTAGCACTCCTCTAAAGAATACAATTTTCAAGTTATCAAAAAATGTGTAATTATGCATAAAAAAATGTATTCTATCTCAACATTCGTTAAACAGAAAATTTTAAATTTTACTTATTATTCGTTATTATTGGCGCAATTGAAATTTCTTAATCTTGTTCTAATTAAGATATTCAGTTTCAAATAAATTATATATTTCCACTAATTGTAAATAATTTGAAATCCTGCAACGATGAATTAGTAAACATTTTTGCTAATTGCATTAGCAATTTTTACTAATTTACAGTAATGTACCTATACTCAAATAAAGTTTGTAAATTTTCACCAGTAATTAGTCAGATGTCACTAATACGAGTACAATTGTTTTCCTAGTAATTTCTAGTACCGTAAAAAATTCAAAATGTCTAAAGTTTCAATAATTTTTTTATTAACACATTTCAGAGATTTTATTTTGTTTTAGTTACCTATAAATTGCCCCAAAAAATGCATGAATTTCAGGAAATTTAAAAAAATTAAAAATTGATTTATGGGTAATTTATAGTGATTTACAATAAATTTCCGGAAATTAATAGACATTACTAAATTTAATTTTTGGCAATGTACGATAAGGTACCTTAAAATACATGTAATATTACCATAAATTACCAAAAAATGTAATAAATTTACGGAAAGTTATAAATATTAAGTAACCATAAATGACCCGCCATATTATTGTAAATTACTGAATAATTTCATAAATTTCGGTAAATATACAAAAATATTTTAATTTCAATTTTTGGGCAATTTATGGTAACTTACCATATTTAGCTGTAAAATTACCATAAATAACCGACAATTTAGATATATTTACGGAAATTTATAGAATTTTTAAATTGAATCTTGGGCAATTTATCTTAAGTTACCATAAATTACCTGTAATATTATCGTAAATTATCCAAAAATTTCATAAATTTCCCGGAAATTTATCAAAATGTTTAAAAGTCAATTATAGGTAATTTATTGTAATTTACCATATTTACCTATGAACTTACCAAAAAAAATGTGAAATTAACATAAATAGTCGAAAGTTTAGATATATTTCCGGAAATTTATAGAATTTTTAAATTGAATCTTGGGCAATGTATCTTAAGTTACCATAAATTACCTGTAATTTTACCGTAAATTATCGAAAAATGTCATAAATTTCCCGGAAATTTATCAAAATGTTTAAAAGTCAATTATAGGTAATTTATTGTAATTTACCATATTTACCTATAAACTTACAAAAAAATGTAAAATTAACATAAATAGTCGAAAGTTTAGATATATTTCCCGAAATTTATAGACAACTTTAAATTTAGTTTTGGGCAATGTGTGGTAAGTTACCATTAATTACCTGTAATATTTCTATAAATTACTAGAAATTTATTGAATTTCCGCAAGTTATAAAAATGTTTAAATTGAATTTCGGGTCATTTATCTTGAGTTTCAATAAATTACCTGTAATATTACCCTAAAATACCGAAAAATTTTATAAACTTCCCGGAAATTTATTAAAATGTTTAAAAATCAATTATGGGTAATTTACCATATTTACCTCTAAAATTACTATTAATCAACAAAAATTTTCATAAACTTCCGGAAGTTGATAAACATTTTTAGTTGAATTTTGGTCAATTTATGGTAGGTTACCCTAATTTACCTGTAATTTTAACATAAATTACCTTCGTTTTTCATCAATTTCCGAAAATTTAAACAAAGGTTTAAAATTTCATTTTTCATAATTTATGGTACGTTACCATTATTTTCTGTTAATAACCATAATGAACAAAAAATTTCCATAAATTTCCGGAAATTTGTACACATTTTTAAATTAGTTTTGGAAAATTTATTGTAAGTTACTATAGATAAATTAACTGTAAAATTGCCATAATTGACGAAATTTTTTTATAAATGTTCGGAAATTTATAGAATTTTTTACATTGATTTTTGAGTAATTTATGATAAGTTACCATATTTACCTGTAAAGCTACAAAATTACCTGTATTAACAAAAAATTTCCATATATTTCCGCAAATTTATGGACATTTTAAATTTTAATTTTGGGCAATTTATGGTAAGTTACCATAAATTACCTGTAATATTTCTATAAATTACTATAAAATTTTATAAATTTCCTGAAAGTTATAAAAATGTTTAAAACTGAATTTTGCGTTATTTATGGTAATTCAACATATTCACCCGTAAAGTTGAAACAAACAGCCCAAAATTTCCATAAGATTGAAAAAATTTGTGGATATTTTTTAATTGAATTTTGGGCAATTTCTCCTGAGTCACTATAGATGACCCGTAACATTACATTTAGGATAATTTATTGTAATTTTCAATATTTTTCTGTAAAATAACCAAATATAAAACAAAATTTCCATAAATTAAAAAAAATTTATAAACGTTTTTTTTTGAATTTAGCTCAATTAATGGTAAGTTTCCCCAAATTACCTGTGTTTTACCATAAATTACTAAAAAGTTTCATAAATTTCCAAAAGTTTAAAAAAATGTTTAAAATTGTATTTTGGGAAATTTAGGGTTACTTAAAATATTTACCTATAAAATTACCATAAATAGCCGAAAGTTTCAATATATTTCCGGAAATTTATAGACATTTTTAAATTTAGTTTTGAGTAATGTGTGGTAAGTTACCATAAATAATCTGTAATATTTCTATAAATTACTAAAACTTTAAAAAATTTCCGCGAGTTATAAAAATTTTTAAATTGAATTATGGGTTATTTATCCTAAGTAACAGTAAAATACCTGCAATATTACCCTACAATACTGAAAAATTCCGTAAATTTCCCGAAAATTTATCAAAATGTTTAAAAATCAATTATGGATCACTGATGGTAATTTACCATATTTACCTCTTAAATAACTATAAATAAACGAAAATTTTCATAAATTTCCGGAAATTGATAAACATTTTTAGTTAAACTTTGGTCAATTTATGGTAGGTTACCCTCAATTTATAAAAATGTTTAAAATCCAGAAAAATAGATATATAGGTTTTTGTGGTCGCTGATTTCGAATCCGAGGTCCGTTGACCTCCATCATATCAGATTCAAGGTCATTTGAAGGTCAAACTAAAAAAATCTGATCAAAAGTTCATAAATGTACATACATAGGTTTCTGTGGTCGTTGATTTTAAATCCGAGGTCCGCTAACCTCTATCGTGTCAGATTCATGGTCATTTGAAGGTCAAACTACAAAAAACTCGCTAAAAAAATCCAGAAAAATACATACATAGGTTTTTGTGGTCGCTGATTTCGAATCCGAGGTCCGTTGACCTCCATCATATCAGATTGAAGATCATTCAAAGGTCAAACTGCAAAAGATTCGATAAAAAGTACAGAAAAATACATATATAAGTTTTTGAGAAAACTAAATTCGAATCGGGGCTTTATATGTTTATTATACTGTATTTTTCTTATGTTATTTTTCAGTTTGATCTTTTAATCACCTTGAACCAGACATTATGGAGGTCAGCGAAGCTCGGATTTGAAATCTGCGACCCCAAAAAGATATGTATGTATTTTTCTGGATTTTTCTATCGGATTTTTTGCAGTTTGACATTCAAATGACCTTTGAATCTAATGTTGTGGAGGTCAACGGACCTCGGATTCGAAATCAGCGACCCCACAAAACCTTTCTTTATTGGGTTTTCCCCCAAAACTACAGCATAGAAGCGGTGAAATTTTAATTTTTAAAGGGTGCTCGGGGTGAATAGGGCGGTTGAGGGTACACCGTTTAATGGGGAATTGACTTCCTTTTGTTAGTAGATACTGTAGGAATTTTTTCGAATTTTTTGGGTATGACAAATATTATTGCTACGTTCAAATTGTGTTTACCAAATTTGAAAAAATTGTTGTGTCTAAAAATTAGATTTCGTCTAAATCCTCTTACGACAATTTATCGAAATGTTTTCATCTGGTTCTTTATTGCCACTATTTAGTTAAAACTTTATGTAAACCCGTAAAATGCGCAGCTAGGGCGCGCGTCGGACGGTTCTCGCGCTGCGCACTCAGTCTTTCCAATCAGCCCCCATGTATGCAAAGCCTTTTAAAATTAAAGGACAAAGCATCGACAACTGTCATTTGGTGATAGTGAATTCTCTTTTATTAAAACTTCTTTGGTTTTAACGAACATATTCTAATCTACATTATTTTTAAACTATGGTATCAAATGTATATTATATTTATTTATGTATCTCGGTTTGGGTCTGTTCATTCAGATATTACAAAATAAAGCACAAATATCCTTTTTAATAATTACTTAAATATTTGTTTCTTATTTTGCATTAAATTTTATTCTTAGCCACCCTGAAAATTTTTTCCGATCGAAATAAAATCTACTCGTCCTATCTAAATATGAATAAAAGCAAAATTATAGATTTTTATGGTGAATAACATTAAACAAAATTTTAGTTCGTACCTTGTGTTTTTTTCGAAAAATTTAATTTTTTTAATTTGAATGAGTTTTTGCTATTTTTGGGAGGAGCAACTTTTCTCTATTTATTTCTTTCATAGCTTGTGTCTTTTTTTGGACAATTTAATTTTTTTTATTTTTTATGTTGTTTTTTACGACTAATAACAAAAATTACACTACCTATCGAAAAGTAATTATTGAAAAATTTGTACATATTTTCAGGGCGCGCAATTTTAGTTCATTAATTTTTTATGCATCTTGAATAGTTTAACCGCAAAATGGAGTTTCTTATTTTTCATTATTTTTTGTATGATCAAAATTTGAATTTTCAGTTTTTTGACAAAATTCAAAAAGTTGTCATTGTAAGCTTGTCGGGCTCTCAAAAATTAATATATTTTATTTCCTTGACTTTTTTTCATACCATGCGTTGTTTGGTTTAAGATATTCAGTTTGATTTGTTATTTTGGATTTTGAAAAGGCTATAACTCTGATCATTTTCTTTCTATCAAAGAAAGTCATAAGGCTAAATTGTTCGATCTTCCGCGTACTATTAATATATTAACATAAATCAAAGGAAGTAACGAGATAATCCTTAAGGAATGTGATGCAGAACAAACGCTAGTTGACACATGGGAAAGAAATCGGTAAGGATGGTTCGGGCATGTTGAGACAATGAAGGATGGACGACTAACGAAACAGGTATCAAGGTAAAGTAAATGGCAGCGTGCCCAGAGGCAGACCGCGGAAGGAATGGTTAGAATGTGTGAATGTCGCCAAAAGAATGAAGCCTGAAACAAAAGACCTTGGATACTAATGGACCTAAGTGGGGAACCTCGCATGACGACTTTGTGAGGATCTTCACTTGGGGTGATTGCTAGAGAGATTTATCAGCAACAAGAATTCTAGATCAATCTACAAATTTTATAAGCCCTTCCTCACACTACTCCCCTCCCCACCGAGTGAGTCACGCCTACCCAGAAAGGGAAACGGCTTAATGGTGTAATAATAATAATTGCATAGATTATGAAATTTAGTATATATACCAGCTATTTATAAAGTCACTCTTCATACGCAGTTCTCTCAAAGTCAGTATACACTTTTATCTTTGTGTCACCTCGACTAATAGAAAGAAATGAAGATTACTTTTGCTACTTCACTTTTCACGCTCCTGATCTTAATTTACTTTAATGGTGAGTTTATTGTAGTATTATAATTATTATTATTAACAATTTTACATATTATTTTAAACATTTTTGTTGAAAGTATTCAGTTTCAGTACATTCCTTTTATTCTAAAAATTTCAAGTGCACACTCTATCTTACAATAAGACATTAAAAATTATAACAAGTTTAAAGCATTAAATTCAGAAATCATTCCAAGTAGAATTTAAAGCCTCAAAATTACCAAATGTCCAAAAAAAGAGTTAGCGAAAATGATCATATCGTTTAAAATAAAAGCCACGACAAATTTCAAAATACCTTTTCTAAAGCTTGTGTTTATAAAAAAAATAAATAATATATTATAGTTTCGAAACTGTACTTAGTTCAGAAGCAAGAGTCAAAGTAGGACTAAAAAAACTAGTATTATTTATTTTCTCAAAGACTAATTATTGTAAAATAAATATGCAGAAATACGTTACAAAAAATTCTTAGTATGTACTTTTAATATTTTTAAAAGCATCAATTTTCTGTACTATCTAGATATCTTAATCATTTCCATACAATTGTACAGCGTTTTATTTACTGCTTCGTATGAGATAACACATATCTTATGGGCACCTGTTTTCAAGAAAGTATTGTTGTGATACTTAATTCTTCTTAATCCCCCTTCCCCTACTTCTTAAATCCCCCTCAATTTATGATATGTTGGGCAAATGCTCTCGAAAATATAATCCGCATTTAAGGTCCCTTACCGGCGCCCCCCCCCCCCCCCGCACCACCAACACATATTTTTACATTTGGGGTGCAATTGAATGGGTTTGTATAGATGTAAAAATATGTGGGGGGGAGGCTACTGTATAGGACCTCAGCATTTAAGCTAGATCAGAGTATTTATAAAATATTTAAGAGAATTTACAACATTTATTATTTAAACAAGTATAGAGTCCACATTTTCAATAATGCCATGATCGGCCACGTTCAGAAATAAAAGTGCAAATTCGTATAAGAGACCGTACCTAAATTACGTAACAGCTAAAATTATTGCAAATTCGCAAAAACTTTCTTGTGAAGATTATATTTTTAGTTATAAATTTTCTTAGCAGGGTAAAAATTAAAAAACTGCAGTAAAAAGAAATCTTTTTCGGTTGAAAATTCAAAAGTTTTTTTTTCAATTCGTCTTTTTAAATTAAAAATGCAGCTCTTTTTGTCAAAAATTAAGCTTTCATTTAAAATTCATATTTTGTTCCTTATAAATCAAATGAATTATTTTTTTGATGAATACTTTTTTGGAGGTTAGTCTTTTTGATTTAAAAATTTACCCTTTCAGTATAAATATTGCATCTTTCTCGGAAAAATTCAACTTTTTTTATGAAAATTGAACTACTTCCTAGAAATTTTTTTCTTTAAAATGCCTTTTTTGTGTTGAAAAGTCAATTGAAATGGTTTTGGATGAACATTCAACTCTTTTTTTTTTAATTTGTCTTTTTAATTTAAAAATTCAGCCGCTTTCGGAGAATTTTCATTTTTCTTGGACAAAAAGCGAACTGATTAGTTAAAAATTTTTTAATCTTGTTAAAGTCGTACTTTTTGGTTAAAAATTCGACTATTTAGCAGAAACTTAACTTTTTGTTTACAATTCTTATTTCGGTTTTAAAAGAAATTGCATCTTTATTGAATTAAAATGCAACTTTTCGATTTAAAAATAAACTGCTTGGTTGAAAATGAAACAGTTTTGTTAAAAGTCATACTTTTTGTTAAAAATTTATATTTTGGTATTAAAAATGAAAAAATATGAATATTTGACCAAACAATAATTTTGGATTGAATAGATGAATTTTCTAAAAAGAAGGATTATTAATTAATTTTTTTTTATTCAATGAAAGAAATGAATTCTTAACAAAAAATAGAATAGTTACATTTTTTACAAATTAGAAAATTTTTTAACGAAAAAGATTACATGTATATCAAAAAGGAAAAATTTCCACAAAAACGGGAATAGTTCAAGTGATCTTTTAAACTCAAATGATATATCGTTTATTAAAAAATATTTAATTCTTCTTAAATACATGAATTTTCAACTAAAAAGGCAAATTTTCTGCCAAAAAGAAAACACTTAAATTTTCAACAACAAAAGTTAATTTTTATCAAAAAGATAAATTTTTAACTGAGGAGAGTACTATTCTACCAAAAAAGACGGATTTTCAACAAATAGTTGAATGTTCACCGAAAACAGATAAATTTTCAACTAAAAATAGGATATTATCATTTCAGTAAAAATATTGATTTTTAATAAAATAATAGTAAATTTTTAATCAAAAGAATATAATTTTCACCAATAACATTAATATTTTATCAAAAAAGGTTAATTTTAGACAAAAAATAGAATAGTTACATTTTCAGAAAAAAAATTCAATTCTAAATAAGAAAAACCAAATATTTAAATTAGAAACTTAAGAAGATCAATTTTGAACCAAATATGTACGAGGTAAATTTTAAGTTAAAACAATTAATTAATAATTAGAAATCATAATTTTCCACAAAATAATTTATTTAAAAAAAAACCATTAACCAAATAAATAAGTTTTTAACAAAGTAGTTTTATCTCCAACGAAGTAGTTGACTTTTCAACCAAAAAGGATGAATTCTCAATAAAAAACGTGTTATTTGATATTTCAATTAAAAAGAATTTTAATTTTATAGAATTTTTAACGATAATAATCAAACTAACTTTAATTTTAGTTTTTCGAGAATTACCTGATCTGTAGCAACTCTGCAATTTAATTCTTCACTTAAGAATGTTCTTGTCAAAATATATGTATTAATTGTGATATTCGTTCACCTTGTAATAGTGCCGCTCTCAATAGCGCTGCTCTCAATAGTGCCGTTCATCCTAATTAGAGCTCAGGCTCTACCCTCGCTCCTGCGCTTTACCCTACTTCCCAAAGTTCGGAACCGACTTTCTCAATAATGCCGCGCGAGGGTCCATAAAAACAGATGAGATTTATAAAAAAGAACAAAATTTTATT
>JAAAKG020138359.1:0-12652 GCA_010014905.2 Druon quercuslanigerum
AAGCTTTAATCAAATAGTGGAAATTTTCAACTTATTTTAGACGAATTTTCAACCAAATGGTCGAATTATCAAACAAAACACAAAAATTTATTACAATACGTTGAATTTTCAACCAAATAGTTGAATTAAAAAAAAAGGTTTTAAACAGTTTTATTTAAAACCAAATTGTTGTACTTCTAATAAACAGAGACGAATTTTCAAAGAAATATTTAACTTTTGAAACAAAAATAGTCGACTTTTCAAGCCAAAAAGACAAATTTTTTAGAAGACAGTTTTATTTGAAACCAAATTGTTAAAAATCTTTTGTAATTCAACTATTTGGTTGAAAATTCAACGTATTGTAATAAATTGTTGTGTTTTGTTTGATAATTCGACCATTTAGTTGAAAATTTAAATATTTGATTAAAAGTTCAATTATTTGTATTATAAATTGCTTTTTTGTCACAAATTTATCTGTTTTTTTAACTTTTGTCTTTTTAGATAAAAAAAAGTCCTTTCTTTTAATTGAAAATTCAACTTTTATATTGTACAAAATTCAACCTTTTAGTTGAAAATTACTATTTTTGTTTATGATTAAACTGTGTTTTAAAAAATTCGCCTTTTTGGCAACTATGCTTCTATGCAGGTAGAAAATTTTCTTTTTTTATTGGAAATTTAATTTTGACGAAATCTCAACTGTCTTCTGAAGAATTCATATCTTTGGTTTTATAAGTAAACTATTTGGTTATAAATGCAATTGTTTGTGGTTGGATTTAATTAATTTTTGTTTGAAAATTGGTTCTTGTAGGTTAAGAATTCTACTATTTGGTTCATTTTAATTAACTTTTTTGTTGAAGATTCAACTGTCTTTTAAAAAATTTGTATTTTTGACTTGAAAAGTCAACTATTTTTGTTTCAAAATTTAAATATTTCTTTGGAAATTCGTATCTCTTCAATAAAAGTACAACAATTTGGTTTTAAATAAAACTGTTAAAAATCTTTCTTTTTAATTCAACTATTTGGGTGAAAATTCAACGTATTGTAATAAATTGTTGTGTTTTGTTTGATAATTCAAACATTTGGTTGAAAATTTAAATATTTGATTAAAAGTTCAATTATTTGAATAATAAATCGCCTTTTTTGTCACAAAAATAGTTGAATTAAAAAAGATTTTTAACAGTTTTATTTGAAACCAAATTGTTGTACTTTCAATGAACAGAGACGAATTTTCAAAGAAATATTTAAATTTTGAAACAAAAATATTTGACTTTTCTCAAGCCTAGAAGACAAATTTTTTAGAAGACAGTATTAACAAAAAAGTTGAATAAAATTTAAATTAATTAAAAAATTTAATTAAAATAAACCAAGTAGTAGAATTCTTAATAAACAAGAACCAATTTTCAAACAAAAATGATTAAAATCCAACCACAAACAATTGCATTTTCAACCAAATAGTTTGCTTATAAAACCAAAAATATGAATTCTTTAGAAGACAGTTGGCAATTTGTCAAAATTAAATTTCCAATAAAAAAGAAAAAATTTTACCTGCATAGTAGCAGTTTTTTTTTTTTTTTTTTTTGTAGTAGGAGGGGAAACCTTGCATAGGCATCCAGCCCAGCAATCGTCCATCTCAGCAGACCACTCAAATAAACGCTCACTGGTATGGGTAATGTCAGATTCCTACGGACTGAATTTTCAACCAAATAGTTGAATTTAAAAAAAGTTTTTTAACAGTTTTATTTAAAACCAAATTGCTTTTCTTTCAATGAACAGAGACGAATTTTGAAAGAAATATTTAAATTTTGAAACAAAATTAGTTGACTTTTCAAGCGAAAAAGACAAGTTTTTTAGAAATCAGTTGAATCTTCAACAAAAAAGTTATTTTTCAATCAAGAACGATGCATTTTCAGCCGAACATATTACTTTTCAACAAAATAATTGAATTTGAAACTAAATAGTAGAATTCTTGACCTAACAGAACCACTTTTCAAATAAAAATGATTAAAATCCAACCACAAACAATTGCATTTTGAACAAAAATAGTTTACTTATAAAACCAAAAATATGAGACCTTTAGAATACAGTTGAATTAATAACTTTGAAAAGTGAAGTTTAAAAGAAAAGATTATTTTGAACCACTAAAGACGAATTTTAACCAAATAGTTGCATTTTCAACCAAATTAATTTTCAAAAAACACACTGATAGAAATAAATTGGCGGTACAGCAATATTTATAACTAGAATCATTATACTTTATTGCTGGTATAGATACAGCCATACACGATGTTTCTTTTGACCATCCGATTCTTGTTACTTATAAAGAGGCGCAGGCGCGAGCGAGATGCGCCTGCGCACCTGCGTCGGGTAAATCAGCCATACAAAGTGTATTGATAAACGATAACATTCTAGAGATAGCTCGTTTAGAAACATTTTTAATAGGATTATACATTTTATATAATACATTATGATTAAAGTAAACGTGTTATGTTATGGATATACTCATAATTTTCTAACCTACGATCGTATGGTTAAATCAATGATACCATTTCTACCAGTGCAGATGCACTATATTTGTTACATTTGTTATATTTTCTTAAATTGAATAAAATAGTTTTTTCTTCTCTGATAAATATTTTTATAAACTATAACTTTTTTATTTATTGAAAATTAAACGAAATTCCTCATCCGCGTAAAAATTCCCGGTGATTTCCTGGTGTTCGGACCCAGTGGCCATTCGTTTTATAAGAATGGTTCTAAACATTTTTTTTATTTTTAGCTTGGATTGGAATATAGGTTTAAGAAACTTTTTAAATTTAATATACGAGAGAATCTCTATTCAAATTTTCCTTTTCATGTGCAGAATGCTCTTCATTAAAAAGATCGACTATCAATAAAAGTGCTTATCTCATCCTTTTCTGCTACATATTATATCCTCATTGTACCCAGTACCCAAGCGGAAAAATGATGTATAGTTTATGCTAGACTACCATGTGCCCGCGCCAGCGCGCGCTTACTTTTGTATTCATTTTTATCATTTACCCAAGTTTAGAATAACTATTTATTTGTTATAATTTTTTACCAGTCGAAGGCTTTAATTTTTTTATTTCATTTTAGATTTTAGTGAAGTTTAATATAGTGAAAAATTAATCAGTTGGTAACTAATTAATCAGTTTACAACATAAAAATCAACGAACAATTATTTTCATTGATACATTAAAATTATTTCTATTTTATATTTTTATAAAAATTCTAATTTTTAATAACATTGTTAACTAATTTAAGAAAAGTTACAATATATTTTTGAAAATTGAACTCAGATGCTCATTCCGCAGCATCACACAAATTTAAAAAAAAAATTACATAATTGAAATAAAGGTATTTCAGAAATAAATAAACATTTATTATACAAATTTATGTAACCTAATTGAACAAAATTGAAGTTCAATCTGTATGTAATTTAATATTGTAAACAAAATTATTTAGCTGATAGTTAATTAATTACTTAACAAAATCAAAAGCATTAAACAATTATATTTATCAATTAAAAAATTATATGATAGGAATAGAAGTATTTTAAATGTAAATAAACTTTCATTATATAAAACATATGTATAATTCAATTACATAACCTTAAAGTGAATAACCTATTTCTGTTTGTTAGGCGAGAAAAATTAAAATTCAATATTTATTTTATTTATTATTGTAAAAATATTAATCAGCTAATAAGTGATTAATCAGTATATTACATAATAAGAATTAAGAATTATTTTCAGTAAATCATTGAATTATTTTTTATTCTACACTTTTCAGAAAATTTGAGTTATTTATAACTTTTTAAACTATCCCAGGAACAATAAAAAAATATTCGCAATTATTTTCGAAATCAGAATTCAGATGCTCATTTAACATTGCAAAACTTTACAAAAACAATGTATCTCGAATGTAGGTATTTTAAACATTAACAAACTTTTATTTATTTTATTTTACTATTATTTTTATTATTTTTATTATTTTTATTTACTAATGACATTTTAAACTAATTCTAGAAATTATAAGTTTTAATATAATAAATTAACAGTTAATCAATTGAAAACATAAAAAGCATGAAACAATAATTTTTTATTGAATCATTCTAATAATTTTTAAATTATATTTTCTTTAACTTTGAAACAGCATTTCTACACGTTTAATTTATAAATATCCTTTAAAACTAATTTCGGCAAATATTGAAATTATTTACATATAATTTAATCTTCATGTAATTCAATACTGTTTTAAAAATTAATTAAATAGTTGACAACATAAAAGGAATCAAGCAATTATTGCCATTGTAAAAATCAAATTATTTTTAATTTTATATGCATTATTCAATATTAATTTTAATTTCTAAATATCTTTATTTCGTTTGAAATAATTTCTGAAAATTAAAGTTTTAACAGAATTACTTAATAAATATTCAATCATTTCAAAAAAAACATTAAACTATTATTTTAATTAAAAATTCAAAGAATTTAAAGTTTTAAACAATTATGTCCATTGAAACATTTAAATAATTTTAACTTATAATATTTTATAATTTTAAACTTGTTTTTGTTTAAAATTAATTTATTATAAACTTTTAACTAATTCCAGAAAATATAAATTTGAGCAGAATCAATAAATAGGTAATGAGTAAAGAACATAAAAATCATTTAATAATTATTTTTATTAAAATTTATGTGCATATAATTTTGAAAATTGAATGCAGATACTCATTTTCCAACGCCCCAATCATTAGAGAGAAAAAAAAAATATATATACACATATATTTAAAAAAATGTATGTTTAATTTTTTAAACAAAAATGAATCAGTCAATAGTTAGTTAATCAGTTCATAATATTAAAAGCAGTAATAAATTATTTTTATTTGAACATCAAAATAATTTTTACCCTATATTTTGTTAAAAATTTGAAGTTATAATAATCTAAATAATAATAAAAATTAAATATCTTCTTCAAATAATTCCATAAAAACTTAAAACATCTTGACATAGAAATAGGAAAAATTATATGTATAAATAAACTTTTATTATACAAATCATGTCCCATATTGAATAAAATAACCTTAAAGCAAATAATAGATTTATTTTCTTAGTTAAACAATATTAAACTTTAATCTTTATGTAATTTAATATTGTAAAACAAATTATTAAGCTAATAATAATTAAGCAATGAATAACATAAAAAGCATTAAATAAATTATTTTCATTTAATCATTCAAATAATTTTTATTTTAGATATGTTTTTTTTTCTTATTCTGCTTTTTTCTTTTTGTTGCTTGGATTTAGTTATTAACTAACAACTAATTAATCAGTTTAAAAGATAAAAAAAGCATCGAAGAATTATTTTCATTAAAAAATATAAATAAATCTCATTTTATATTTTGCTTGAACCTCGATCCCTACTATCCAACATTACCAGCAAGATGGGAGTTACCACTTTTCATATAAAGAATATAATGAAAGAAATTAATTATAATATATAAAAAAAATTTTAAAGGGAAATGAAAATTATTTATAGCTAGCATATGTTTTCAAAGTTACAAAAAAATAATCCAGACATGAAAAGGAGTTTCTATTCATTATTTGTTACTATTTTTGAAACTATACAAACATTTAATATACACCTATCCAAATATACGACTATAAAACAAAAATATAAAATTCACAGATGATCGATTTATAGAATAAAAATTTTATTCGCAATAAAGATAAATCATTCATTCAAACCAATACATTTCTACAAAAATTTCTGAAAGTTTTTCTTTTTCTCTCGCAAGTTCAAAATATCAACAAAAAATCAGCAAAATTTTCATAATTTTACTTATTTTTAACCATTTATGCATTTATATACATGCATTTATATACATGCTTCAAATTGAGTCATTCCGGAAGAAAATCCGACTAAAAGAAAATCTTCAAGTGTAGGGATTTAAATCAAATTTTCCTTATTTTCTACCTACCGGTATAAAGTAAAATAAGAATTTACCATAGCAAATTTTATTTTTCATCTGAATTCTAAATTCCAAGAGCTTCAATGTAAGAAATCTCTGAAGAAAATTCGGATTATAAGAAAGACATCAAGGATAGAGATCTAAATATAGAAATTTTCCATATTTTTCTTATTTTCGGTCTAAATACAGGCAAAAATAACATAGAAATTTTCAGTTTTCCCCCTCAATTTTAAGGCCATCTCTGAAAAAACGGACTAAAAGAAAAGTTTCAGAGTACAGAGGTCTAAGAAAATAAATTTTCTTAATTTTTCTTCTTTTTTAACCACTGATATCAAAAAAATAAACTTAGAGCAATTTTCTTTTTTATCAAAAACAAAACCTGGAATAAAAAAAAACCTTCCGACCTATGGGTCTAAATAAACACATTTTCTTAATTTCTCTTTGTTTTTAACTACCGATATGAAAAATGTAAAAAAATCTTACTAAAAGAAACGCTTCCAGTGTATGGGTCTAAGAAACTTAATTTTCCTTCTTTTCATTATTTTCTAACCACTGATATGAAAAAAATTTACACAGACAATTTTTATTTTTATCTCAATTCCACATAATTCAATTGAATTTTTTAACAAAAAAGATTTAAGCTGACCGAGATATTGTTTAAAAAAAACTGCTTAAATATTAAATAATTGGTCTCCAATTATTATGGTATATTCACATTTTTATTGCAAAAGTAAGGTTACTTAACTTCTCCAAATAACTTGGATATGATAAGAGATTTTTGTATTTTATAATGAAAAAGAAATACAAACAATAAAAATTTAAACTAGCAAATTTTATTTGTATCTCAATTCTGTATAGACAATAGATTCAATTTGCGCCATCCCCGATAAAAATTGGACTATTGTAAAAGAAAAAGTTCGAGGATGGAAATCTTCTCATTCTTTAATTTTTCAATCCCTGGCATGAGATTATAAGGGTTTTCTACGAAACTCTAAACAAGTAAAAGAATTATCAAGTATCTTGGAAGCACTATCAAAATTAGCTTATAAATTTTTTAATTCATGGCTCCATCTAGTCTGTAAAGACATTAAGAAATTCTGTTATTCTCTGATGATAATAGAGATTCCTTGGAAAATTTGATTTGTAATATCTAGCATAATAATGCGTGTATTTCTGAAAAATGATTCTTATCTCGATCTCTCTAGTAGCTTAATGGGAAATCCTCAACAATTTAATTGAAAAAATTTAATTAATAGCTCCATCTAGTATGTAATGACGTTAAAAAATTATGTGATTCTCAGATGATAATACAGATTCCATTAATAATTAGGAGATGTTGGACTTTGTTGGAAATAGTAGTATTTCGCACGCCTATTTATTATTTTTTTATATGAAAAAGAATAAAACAAATCCCTAACTTTTCTATGTTATTTATATTTAAATAATGTTACAAAATATTAGCATAAAATAATTAGAAGGCACCACAGGATGCGTTCTGTACCTGTAACTGTAATTAATCTTTTATAATAGGATTCAAAAAAATTTCGTCTTTTTTGTTAGAAAATTAAATATAATTAAACTATTTTATTCCAAATTAGTTTTTTTGTTACATAATTAATTTACACCTGATACTGATGAATCATATTTACTATAATTTTGTTACTCGCGTTGATGATAATCATATTCTTTAAATAAGGCACTTTGCATTGTTAAACCACAATTTTTATAAATTATATGCAGGATATCTTCTACAAGGTTATTATGAGTTTTCATTTTATCCTTCAAAAATTAGCATAAAAAAATAATGCACACATGAAAATATTTTTTTACAATTTTTAAATACCAATAAAATACACGTTTCTGCCAACTGTCGAATCTGGGGCTTGGATAATCTCCCAATCTCCCTTAAACTTTTCATATTAAATTGATGAAAAAAATAAATATTCTGCTTATTAAACATAAAATACGAGTACATTTAAATTAAACTAATTATTATTAGAATTTCAAACATAAACTGTTTTACAGAAAAACAGTCTTTTGGCTTAAAAGTTCAAGAAGTGGGATAATTGCTTTTATTTCTTAACTAACGACACATTTTTTTTAAATTCGGCTTTCCAGTTGAAAAATTCATAATTTTAGTTTAAAATTCATCTCTTTGGTTCGAAATTTTTGTTTTGAAAATTATTTTGTTTCGGAAAATAATTAATTTTGTTAGTGAAAATGTAACTTTTCTACTTTTGGTTTAAATTCGACTTTTTTATGGAAAATTAATCTTTATGATTGAAAATTCGTTTTTTTTTTACAATGCATTTCTGTTGGTAGCATCTTCATTCGATGAAATATCAACTATTACATATTGTATCGAAAATCCATATTTTTAGGTTAAAAATTCAACTAATTTGTTGAAAATTAATATATTTGTTCGAAAATTCAACTTTTTTAAAAAATGTAAATATTTTGTTGAAAAATCTTTTCTTATTTTTTTTAGGATGTTCACTACTACATTTTTCTGGGGAATTAATTTTTTTCATGCAACTGTTTTTGATTGAAGATTAATGTTTTTTGTTTGAAAATTTGACCATTCCGTTTAAAATTTATATTTTTAGGTTTAAAATTGTACTATTTGGGTAAAAGTGAAACTATTTGATTGTAAATGCAACTGTTTCATTAAAAAGACAAATTTTCAACAAAACTGTGCACACTGAAAATAAAAAGTTTAATTTTCATTAAAAAAAATTAACGAGTTTTGTATAAAAAACTTACCTTTTCATACAAAAACATTTATTTTTAACAAAATAGTTAAACTTTTAAATAAGTTGATAAATTTTCAACCGATAAAGATAAAACCTCGACGAAAAAAGTAATAATTTACATTTGAACTAAAAAATATTATGAATCAAATGAAAAAATGCATTTCAAGAAAATTTTTAAATTTGCAACCACAGAGATAAATTGTTAACTAAAATAATTAATCTTTAACCAAAAAAAAATAATTTTTTAAAAGGTATTTCAGACTTAAACCAATTAGCGAAATTTTTAACCAAAAATCCTTTTTTTCGCTAAAGATTTAACTATTTGGTAACAAATTCATATTTTTTGATGGAGAATTTGGATATACAAAATTTTGTTGAAAACTCGTCATGCTTGGTAGAAAAATAAAATTCCTAGTTGAAAATTTATTTTTTTCTTTGAGGATTCAACTATTTTGTTAAAAATTACTTTCTGGTTAAAAACTAATTTATATAAGAGAAAATTCAATTTTATCATTTTTGATAGAAAAGTAATATTTTAAAAGAAAATTGATCTTTTTTGGTTGAAAATTCAATTTTTTGGATTGAACAATCTTATTTTTTGTAGGAAATTAATCTTCGCGGTTAAAAATTCATGTTTTTCATCGAGGGTTCAATTTTTGTTTTGAAAGTAGCTTTATAAGTAGTCTCAAAAATTAATTTATATAAGATAAAAAACGATTATACAATTTTTGTTAACGGATTGATATTTAAAATTAAAAATTGATCTTTTCGAGTTGAAAATTCAATCATTTGTTCGAAAATTGATGTACTTCGATAAAATTAGTTTTTTTTTTAGTAGTACATTATTCTTTTTGGTTATAAATTCATCTTTGTTATTAAGAATAAAAATATTTAGTTGGGCACTCCTTTTTTTGTTAAAATTTGATTTTTTTGTGTTAAAAATTCAATTATTTGTTTGAAACATCGTCGTTTTTTTTATAAAAAATTAATCTTCTTGGTTAAAAAATCATCTGTTTGGTTGAAAGTTCAACTATTTTTCATCAAATTCATCTTTTTTATTAAAACTTCAACTAATTTGTTGAAAATTAAATTTTTTGTTGTTGAATATTAATTTTTTTAACTACAAAATTAAATATCCTATTGCTGATTGTATATTCGTATTTTAAGTTAAAAAGTTATCTTTTTTAGTTGCAAATTCGACTACTTGTTTAAAAATTCGTATTTTTTGTTTTAAAATTAAACTTTTTGGTATGGACAACTGATCTTTTTGATTAAGGATTCAACTATCTTCTTAAAAAATTATTAAAAAATTAAATGTACAATATTAGGATGAAAATTTATATTTTTAATTGAAAATTAATTTTTTTAGTTGAAAAATCGTCTTTTTGGTAGAAAATTAATTAATTTTTTTGGTTGAAATCTTATTTTAATTTTATTGGTCAAAAATTAATCTGTGTTTTATTATTTATAACATGGATCTCCAAACTTGAATTCTTTGTCTTATATCTGAAAAAAAACATCTTGCATAATTTACAATAAAAACAAAATTTTATCGCAGAGAGATTCTGCAAAATAAATTGTAGAACCTGCCTGATTTTAAGTGGATTTTATCTAATTTTAAATACTTCTTAAAATATTGTTCTTTGATTGAGAATTTAATTAAAAATTCTATTATTTGATCAAAAATGGTCTTTTTTGTAAGAATTTAATCTTCTTGGTTAAAAATTCATCTTTTCGGTTAAAAGTTCTACTATTCGGTGTCAAATCCACCTGTTTTGTTTAAAAATTGAAATAATCTCTATATAATAGCATTTTTTTTAATATTAACTTTTTGAACTAAAAACTGAACTGTTCTATTTTTGGTTAAAAATTGATATTTTTTTATTGAAACTTGATCTCTTTTAGTTGAAAAATGAACTATTTCTTTGATAATTCTCTTTTTTTTTTGAAAACTCGATTTTTTTGTTAGAAACATAAAACTTTTTCAATAAAAATTCATCTTTTTAATTGAGACTTCACCTATTTTGTTAAAAGCTCCTTTTAAGTTGGTCAAAAATTTATTTCTCACCAACCAGGTGATAATAAAAGTGCCCGTATACCCCTATAGTATAATATATGAAGACCCGATGCACCCATGAAACTAAAAAAATCGATAATTGTGATCTGTATTCTCTTAAAGTTGAAGATCTGAGCGAAAATGTCAGAGCAGTGCCGTTATTCACTGTAGTGAATTTACTGTAATAATTGATTTAAGCCCACAGTTCTTAAACCGCCTATTATTTTAAAACATGTAAAACATTGGAAGCTCATCAATTTTATGCAGCTGTTTTGTGGTGAAGGTGAAGTGCAAGGAGTTTAATGGTACTTTTCTGCTATTGAGTAAAATTAGTATAGCATTGGTGTATTTATAGTAGTAAGTTAATATTTGAGTTATTATTTGCATTCAGTATAAATATTTACATTAAGTAATATTCCTATGCAGCATGGAATTTGTTACAAAATTTCATTGTTGATATAAAATGCGATTGAGATTTTGAGGTTAAGATGAAATTTTACAATTCAAGAGCGAACTGCTCGCAGTGAAACAAATGTATCAAAAACAGTAGGATGAAAACATGAAAATCTATTTTTCATTTCAATTCTGATTAGAATAGTTTCTATTTTTTTCATCAAACATTTTACAAATTTGAATGAAATTTTTGTGAAATTTGTATGGAAAGTTTCACTAATTTACAATGTATTTCTAACTGCGAGTATTTTTTCGTATTAAGAAAAATGAGAAAAAGCTTAACTTTCGTAAAGTTTTTGTAGTAAATTTTCCTAACTTTTCATAGCAAATAATAATTATTTATAGAGTTTGGTAGATACGGATGATTTACATTAAAGTGAAAAAAAAAGAATTTAATCCTGAAAAGTTTTGTTGATATTGCCTGATAACAGACGATTTATCTAATCCTGCGACCAGACGTTCGCTCTTGTATTCTAACATTTATTCTTAACCTCAAAATCTCAAAAAGTTGTAATCGCAGTTTACATCAGCAATGGAATTGATAAAAATAATGATAAAAAATGCCATGCTTTAAAGGAATATTACTTAATGTTAATGTTCATATCAATGGAAAATAATAACTTAAAGATTACCAAATGATTAACAATATAATAATGTTATAATAACCTCACTCAGAAGCAGAAAAGTACCATTTAACTCCTTGCACTTGACCTTTGCCAGAAAAACAGCTTCAGATTTAGATGTATAGGGTTTTCACGTCTCTCGAAAATTTGAAAAATACTCACTCTGTAAAAAAAATCTTTAAAACCTACAAAAGTACGAACACACGAACACAGACTTCTTCACTCTTATTTTGGCTTGCCCAGATGGCCCATTATCGATTTCAAATATCGATTCGATTATTATTCCCAACAGTGGTCCAAAAATACTTGCGCATGCTTGAACTGAACGGCGCTCATTGGCTCTAGTGCGCGTGCGTATTTAAAAATCAAGAACATTCATTGACAACACGAAAACACGTGTAAAGTTTCATTACTGCCTAAAACACTGAAGCCTCGTGTCACACGCATATAGCAATCGAACACGACAATATCGTAAAGAGATTTTATATTAAGTACTATGTTAAATGGCAAATATGACCACTACCTTGTCGCTTGAACGTATATCGGTGCTATTAACAAGAGGTAAAATAAAGTATTTAAAATATTATCCCTACCGTGATAGAAATTTAGTTACATAATACGTTAAAACCGATATTACAATTTAGTATAATTTTTTACGATTCAGGGAAATCGGGTATGTATATCAAAATTGGAAAAATTCTTCCCCATTTTGAAAGAGAGGATTCTCAAACTTGCTAAAGTTTTTACTAAAGAATAAGATGGCCAAAATGCGAAAAATAAAAATTTATACTTATAT